>CAWUFW010002548.1:1697500-1955000 GCA_963921515.1 Calotriton arnoldi | reverse complement strand
TCGGCTTGTATGGCTACACTGCATGCAGCCCGTATTCCGCTGTTTGCTGTGTACTTTCGAGTGTGCCCTGGACATATGCCCAGGAATGCAACAGGTTCAACCTTTCGACATGAAACTGCTGGTGGGTCCCCTGACGGTTCACTTGTATAGCTGTCCTTTGAGCTTGCCATTGCTTTTGAATGCATTTTACGAGCCCTACTGGGATGCTTCATCTCCTGGTGATCTGGATCTTGGCTTCTGCTGATTCTGCACTGGCTGTTCCTCCTTTGGTGGCTACTGGGAGGGATGGATTGGAACACATTTGCTCTTTGGAACTGCTCCGATGGGTATCTCTGGGAACATCGTCTGAGGTTGCTAGGAACAGCAATGTTCCATCTACCTCTCAGAACACGTAAACATTGACACTTTTGAGCAGTGTGAACCTTTTAATTCTGCTTTTGTTTTTTTACTGATAAATTGCTTTTTAATGGTTACCTTTTTTTAAACGATTGCTCGATTTTTATATTTTAAGATTTTGCTATGCTTCTGGTTTGAAATAGCACATTGCTTGTTATGATTTTGGGTTTTATGGATATTTTACCTTATGTTTTAGCATAGGTTTGATAGCTTTTATCATCTCACGTCCAAGGAGTGGGTGTCACTTGGTTAGGATAGGCCCGGTCAAAAACACCATAATTTTACATGTTCATATTTCTTATGTTGCCTTCTTTCTTAAACCGGACTTTTGACATACATTTGCATGCGTCTCTATGCAGGATAATATTCTCTGAAACTGCATTGCTTACATTTCCACTTCGTAGTCACACTATCATGACACCTTGAACATTCAGTACAAGGGATAAAGTTCACTTGCGCAAATATTGTTGCATATAGTTGTCCGGTAGGCGACAAAGCTATCACAATAGGATAAACAATAGCGGCCTGATTGGGGCTTCAGCATTGCAGCATGGGTGTTATTATATATACTGCATTGCTTCCTTGTTTAAGGGAGAGGAGCATTTTGCTGATACTGCAAGGTTGCTAAATGATGGAATTCCAGCCCAGCTGGTTCCTGTTTACCCCTGCGAAGAGGGCTGTCCAGCTTACAGACCAAGACGGGCACCCTGATGACACTTACCCACAGGTAATGGGGAGGTAGACCACCTGACAGGGATTTGGCAGATCACCCACCCTAGGGAAACTAGGTTAGGAAGCGCTAGGAAGGAGTACACTATAATACAGTACTAATATGCCCACATATATTCACTGCTATCGCACAATGATGAAATTTCACTACTCTCATAATACTAATTACGCTATTCTGTTTCATTCTACTGATTATCGCAGCGCACATATTTTATATAAGAATCACAATGCTTCAATAAATACTGAAACACATTGCCGAGTATTTCTTGTGTATTTCTTTGGGTATTAATGAGGAACCAAACAAAAGGGTTCTGGATCTGTTACCATGATTTCCTGAGGGGAGGGGGGGGGGGGACCAGGGTTGTCATGTTCTGAGGTTGCACACACATTTTACCCTGTACGGTTAGGGGTGCAGATGGTGCACAGTGACCTAGCAGGGATACAAGCTGACATATCCTGAGGGTGTGTACAGAATCAGTCTGGCACAATCCTGACAGTTATGTTGTCCAACAAACGCAATTCTATCGGAGAGATACAAGCCGTACTACACTTCAGTGCATCTAAAACATGACCGGATACCCAAACACAATACAGACATGTAAGGCTATAATGGTGGTAAGGTAATTTAGTATGAAATTGCTCATCCACACTAAAAAGGCTGTATTAGTTTCCCTTTGTGGTAGCCTTAAGTTCAGCGATTGTTCAGTCATGTTTAGCTACTGTACCCACCATCAGGACTGCCTAGTACATTTAAACACTTTAAAAAAATAAAAACATTTGAAAGGTATGTTACCAAAGACGTAGTATGTAAATGTATAGTACCAACAAAAGCTTGAAGTCTGCATCTATGGATTTGCTGACTGTCGATTGCCATTATAGAAGTACATTGGGGACAAATTGTCTCAAGTTGTAAGGGTACAGGCGTGGAATGCTCTCAATCAAAATAAAAAGCAACAAGACCTATGGTGCTAAACAATTAGGTTAAATATATTCCTCTTTGACATAGAGTAAGGGTTGTAACAAGCGGCCACGTGTGTCTTGATATAGTTTGATTGAAGTGTAATACAAATGCTCTGAGATTTGGCTGGGCAGCTGAGTGGAGAAAAAGCTTCCTAACATGATATACACAACAGCTCTCTCAGACTGGAGAACACATCATATAAGTGGAAGCACTTCCCTTCCTGGAGAGCCTCTCACCTGGGAGTACATGTCAGATGGAGAACCCTGACAATTAATACTGTCACTACCAGTATTCAAACATCGCCTTTGCATGTGATTATGACTTCTTCAGTCATGCTATCAGTCCACACTATTGCAGTTTATAAGTCTTTGCATAGTTTTTATTTCACGTTTTAATTATTTTCCCCCTTGTGCTTGGACTCCTACAAGATTAAGAAGCTCCCCTTGCCCTCATGCACTTCTGTCCATGGTACAGCTTGCTTCCACACCCTGCGGCCCCACTGCCACAACCCATGCCAGCTTCATCAGGACAAAATTAAGTTGTTATGGTCTTATGACATGGCTACACTTAAGCATCTTCCTCATGCCATCCGAGCTTCGACATCTTAATTAAGGGCCGAGCTTGGGCGTCCTAGGTAAGGGCAGCCAAGTGAAAAATGGCATCTCACGCAACCTCAGGCCCTGGGAAGGCCCCTATGTAAGACGCCTCTAGCCGTGTTAAGTCATTACTCATCACCTAGGCCAAAACGAACCAAAACCTGCCCAGCAATATCAAGTGCTGATAGGTCACAACTATTATTACGCTGTATAACCACTGTAGCAATGGCCTTTGCTCAGACCTTGTGGACAGTGGGTAGGCCAGACACAGCATCCCAATTCACCACGCAACTACGTGCCCTCTCAGCTAAAGACACAATGATCCAGCTAATGGCAATCGTTAAACCCCTCTCACAGCTCCTACCCCCATCTGGACCATAATCATTACTGTCACCATCAAAATGGTTCCTGCAGCCTCAGGATTCCAGCACTCTGATGCACTGGCATCCAGAGAAGTGGGTGCAAGAGGAAGCAAGCCTAGAGGCAAACAGCGTTCCATAAATGACCTGCAGCTGGAGCACAGAGACTTGTCCAAGGAGAATGTTATACTGGTCTAGGAAGTCACTAATTTTGGGAGAGGGAGACCCAGAAACTCGCAATGAGACACACAAATTGGGATAGGAATAGGATGCATTGGTAATGCAGCAGAAAAGTGCAAACACTAAGACAGAGACATAAATACTCTGAGACAGAGACTTGGAAAAGAAAGCATGAACACGGACATTGGAAAAGGGAGTGCGACACTAAGGCACCGTTTCGGGGAAAGGGTGCTGGACCTACCACATTGAAGACTAACAGGCCCTCTCAAGGCTGCCCTGGGCTTGCAGTGCATCCAGAACAGGGCCTCACTGTTTTATGCAATGAGTAAGAAATTCTGCAGAATGAACCACCTGATCAAATAATAATGGAACAAAGTCTCACTACCCTTTCAGGCAAATCCAGGAAAACAATTCTGGCCTAAGGGAAATTCTTAAGCTTTTCTCTAAATATTGTCTTAAGTAAAGTGACAATAAAGACCCTTTTAAAGCAGTGTCTAAATTGTCTAACTAACACAGAAAGTACTTAGATACAAGAAAAGCATAACCAGGCTAGAAAACATCAGAGATATAAGGCTTGTTTCCTACATTAGATAGCACTATACCCAAAATACAAGAGTTTGCTCTTGATGACCCAGTGTAACATTCTGCCCAAGAATAAAGTTTAAATATACGGTGTCCAACTGAGGTAGATACGTTAAGGTACCTGTGCATCATCTGCAAAGCTCTGTACAACAAATATTTTGTTGACAAACTCAACAAGCGCTCTAAGACTTTAACACCATAATATTGTGCTGCTACCTCACAATCCCAAAAATGAATAGCATCTGTTGCCAAACCTCTTTGATTCAGGTCACACTGCTCTGCTATAGTACACAATATTAAATACAAGCCAAGCCACTGAAAACCTTATTTGGCTAGAGAAAGCAGCCATTCATAATCCAGAATTCCTTCACTCCCACCAAAATTCAACTCTCCCACGTGCCCTTCCAACACAAGGAGCTAGCCTGGCTAACCTCATCATAAAAAGCATTTTTCAAATTTTTTCAACTACAATTTTTATAAATAGGTTTCTACAAAGAGGGCCAACGAGCATTACTGTGTAACAGGACGTTGTAAATCATCACAACCATCATACTGTACACCCGAATAGATGCATTACTCAACCACAAAATAATATAGAAACCCTTACTACCGAGATATAAGCGAAACAAAGATAAAAATGTTGAAATGCAAACACATAGCCCAATTCACTGAAAAGCAGCTATCCAATGTTCTGCTGAACCACCTAAATGAACATAATCACCCATGGGTAGCTTCCTCTCCATAAAAATATAAAGAAAAAAAGAAAAGCTACACTTTGGAGAAAGAGCTTTAGGGATCAACACATGCACTGTAATTCAGAGAAGAGCCCAGAAGTTTTAATTAGCCTCAGCATACTTAACGAACCGATTCCTTAGACACATGATAAGACAGAGCAGATCCACCAGGAACCATATAAGAGGCAGACCCAAAAAGGAAATAAGGTAACCCAAAGGGAATTCCCTGAAGAAAAGAAGAAGCCAACCTCATGATGTGCCCTCAATCTCTCCCAAGCCCAACAGGTGATGTGAAAAGTACTGAATGAATGGTTTTGAAAGGCTAATGATAACTTCCCTACAACACCAAACTGAAGTACAGACCTGGTCTACAACCGAAAAATGATCCGCCTAATGGAGATGGACTTACAGATGTTGAAGCTGGACTTTTATACTTGCCAACTCTACAATTTATGTGATAGGCTACCATTTTTAGGTCGAAGCCTACCAGACAGCGCAGCTCTTAGCAACGACATCTTGGGAACATTCTGAAAGCTGACCTAGGAATGCACTTCACCCAGTGCTTACCATTGGCTTTTTTATTTTGTCAATCACAGTTGCTTTCTTTCTAGTTGCTGGCTCTATTTATTTTAGCTCTTCCAGCATGTCTTTGCCCCTCTGATGGACCATAGCCTGTGTACCACCTCCCTGATGAGCTTCTTCAATTCTTCCACAAGTGCTTCCTTTTCAGGAACTCTTTTTTTTCTTTTTCTCCTGAAGCACTCAATAACGGTTCATGTTTTATCCAGCTGTCCCCTTTGTATTCTTCTTTCCTCCATGTCACTCCCAAACAGTGTGCTTCTGTGTATCCCCCAAGTTAATGTTTCGCCGGTGTGCGTCTGTCCTCTCCCCACACATTGCTCTCTCTCATGCTTCTTTTTTTTCTCTTTTATATATCAGGAACTCAACCATAGAAGGATTCAAGCGCTTTACATTTGAGAACCACTTATTATATTACACAATACATTTTTTAGGGATAGAAAAATAAGTATTGGTCCCGAGCCAACACCGGGACTTAAACATGGGTCCTCAGTTGGAAAGTCAGCAGCTCTGGCCACAGGCCACATCTTCTGTCTCCTCCCTCTGCTCTCTAAATGCTCATTTGGTTTATGTGCTTATCCCTGTCTTCCGCGTTGCCTGTTCACTGTCCCTGCAGTCCAATGGTGGACTCCGTGCAGCGAACACACTCAATTCAAAAAGTATTTTCTAATAATGGACATATGATTTATTAGTTGACCTTTTTTAAATAATAAAATGGCCACTGATAATTCAAATCAGTTTCAACACTGCAAGAAGTAAATGGATTTGTATTACCAACAGCTATTTTATTATCAAAAAGGTATAACTTCTAAATCATCTGCCCAATACTATAGCAAAGTACTCTGCAAAATGAGCACGTATTCCACATTGGGGCTGCAGTGACAGTGAGCAACCTAGTACTGTAGTGAAAAAGAACAACGTGATAGTTACATATAGTGAGAGAAAAAGACTGACTTGGTTTGGGTGGTGGGACCCAGTGGAGGTGCCTGTGATGTTGACAAGACGACAACTAATAACAAACAACAATGGCCAGACTCTCAAAACGTAGAGGGAAGTAGGAATGAAGGTTTTAAAATCACCTCGAGCCCTAAGGGGAGATCAAAAGTAACACAGCCTGCAGTGTTGAAAGTGTATGTGGTAATGACAGCGAGGCAGCAGTTTCAAGATTGTTTGCATAGTCCATGATTTGAATATGGGGTGTGGTTTTACCTACTAATAAAATTAATCCACTCCACGACATTCCATTCCACTCTATGCCACACCACTCTACTCTGTATCACTCAACACAACTCTGCGACATTCTATGCCACACCACTCTACTCTATACCACTCTACTCCATACTACTTGACACCACTCTACAACACTCCATTCTATGACACCCTCTACGCCACGCCACACTCTACTCCACGACACACTTTACTCCATTCCACTTCACTCTATGACACTCTACTCCACGCCAGTCCACACCACTCCACTATATACCACTCCACTTTACACCACTCTAGTCCACAAGTACACTCTATGCCATTCCATTCTACAACACTACTTCACAGCACTTTATTCCACCTCACACCACTCTACGCCATTCCATTCTATGCCACTCCACTCTATGCCACTCTGTGACACTCTTCGCCACTCCATGCCACTCTACTCCGTTCCTGTCTCCAATACTCTATCCCACTCTATATGACTCCACTCTATGACACTCTCCTCAACACCACTCTATACCATTCCATTCTACGCCAGTCCACTCTACACCACTCCACTCTACGACACTCCACGCCACTCTTCTCCACCATACTCTATGACACGCCACTCTACGATACTAACTTTTAGACATGCTGAACACGAGCCACACTGGTGTGCTTCATGGTTAAAACACATTGACAAAACCAATAGCTCTTGCTTAAGCAAGGGCTATTGACTTGCCAAACCGTGTTAATTATTCTTATCCCACCCCCCCCGCCCCCCACAGATTTTGCAAAACATTCCTACAGTTTTTCGATTACTGCTACCAGCCTGCAATTAGATTTTATAACATTGTCATCTAAACATGTACTGTGAACTCTTTTCAATTGCAAACAAAGACAGGCTATTATTTAAAGCAGTTTTCTATTCGGTCATGTTTGAAATACGATTTTATTTTGTGCTTCTTAAAGTTTACCATTACCAGCATTTGAGAAACAGATGCGACAAAAATGTTTCAGCTTTCAAAACCAGCACTTTGAAGATTTTTCTTCTGGACAATTAAGAAGTCAAAGACAGATTTCACAGTCTTCAAGTTGCTGCTGGGTGTACTAACTAAACCAGAGTTAGAAAGATTAAAACTGGCCACAGTAATCAAAGCATGTGATTTCCTGTGATGCTGTTGTTAGCACAACAGTCTTGTGAAGTAATTCCCGGTAATATGGTTATTAACAGTTTTGACACCTGAAATCCCTACCTCCAATTTGTCACAGAATGCTGTCAAGTATGGACTTGATGAAGCTAAAGTCATTGCTCTCAAGAGACAAGGTGACAACACCCTCCTGTAAAAACAAGCATTTGCAATGCAATAGGTCTCGCATTTGCGAGAGTTTAAGCTACTAGCATCGTAAATGACAATGCCTTTTATTTACGTTTTAAAAACCAACACGTAAATAAAAGGCATTGCCATTTACAATGCCAATAGCTCAAACTCCCACAACTGCGAGACCTATTGCATTGCAAATGGTTGTTTACAACTGAAACCCTCGTGTGCTTGGTCCAAGCACCACTGAAATCCCAAAAGCCATCTATCTACCCCCGTCAAAAACTGAAAAATGCGAGCGGCCAAAAAAACGAGCAGCAAAAGAAAAGCTTTGTAAGACCTCATTGGCTTTTAAAGAAGATTGAGAATGTGCACTTTCTGACAAACCCTTGGATCGGGTAATATAATATAAGTGCGCACATGCTCTACTTTCAATAAATAAAAACTATTCAGAAAATAAATTTGTAAACGACCTGTAATTGGCAATCCGCTTGTTTTTGCATGCCTACGTGTAAGTCCACATGTATACCGCGAATCTTAGCCACTGCCACATAACCAGACTTGGCAAACAGCCTATACACCCTTGGCGACAGGCTTGTACTTAGAGGCGGATCAATAAGTATCAATTGCCTCGGACTAAACCAGTCCAGTACAATGACAGAGGATGAACCGGTCTCAGGAGTGATTTATTATCACTGGGGCGAAGGGAGAAGATAACACAGGTTTGTTGTATATATTGTGGAGATAAAAATGACAGACAAAGGGAATGAGTATGGTACCTTAGCGCTGCGATACACGAAAGGCGATTGACATACCCTATTAATAGAAAGTAAATGCCAACTTTTGCAAGGTTTGTCTCCACTCCCTCCCTCCCCCCAGCCCGTTGCACCCCAAGACACTGCACTGACCCGTGGATGTGCTGCCAGTGGTACTCCTCGCTCCACATGGCGCTCACGTCGCAGGTCCCCTTCTCGGCCTCCTACCGGCTCCAGACCCTGGTGTGAGTGCAGCTCCGATGAAGTATGACAGGACAGCGCTTCTCCCACTCAAGTGTGAACACGCCAGAAACCCGAGGCCGGGCCCACTCACGCGAATCTCAGGGCACATGTGACATTCAGAAGGTTACTACAGCGGGGCACTCCTAATGGCCCGGAGAGCTCTCCTACTGGAAGCTGGGGGCCGCTGTTAGCGCGAGGGCAGCGGGGGCGATAGGACAGGAGTTCAGGGATGGCACCACTGCAGCTCTCACCCACCTGTCCACAGCAAAGCTGGGGTGCTGCTGCAGCACCCAGGGGCCCTGCACTTCAGCGCTACGAACTCTGGCAAAGGGAATGGGTGGACCAGAGAAAAGTATCCGGGACGCGCCGTTTTTAATTTATTAGTCACGCAGCAATTTTAATTGTTGGCCAGCAGTAGTCCATCAGAAGGGGCGGCCACGCCACAAGATTATCACGTGCAAAAACGCTGAAAAGTCCGGTCCCTGCCTCCAGCACAGCTTCTGCCCCAAGGCCCGGGCAAGCAGCATAACACAAAAATATGATGGACACCTCTCAGCAAAATAACGCAACGGACACTTAAAATTTCAGAAACAGACCTCCTCACAGACATGCAAAGGCCTTGGATGAGGCAGGAGGACACCGAGGGTCTGAAGCCACATTGCATCGCAACAGCTAGCTCTGCACTCAGGGCTACAATGATGAGTCAGCCTGTAGATATCCATGTCATCTTCGGGGAAGAGTCCCTATGCTTTACAACACTCGTGTAACATGGGTGGGAGTGATTTTTGTCTTCTTTCAGCCCCCTGAAACTGTCCCTTTACAATGTGATTTCCTGCTGGGTGAGAGGATTACAATGTGTCCTGCCCCAAGAGAAACCCCTGTGACTGAACAGCTTGCACACACAGTTACTACAACAAGCGCGGTCCCGAAAGTGAAAAAGGACCGCGCTGCAGCCGGAGCATGGGGATCTCTTGTCTTTATGGGGCCATCTGTTTCTAATTAGAAACACATGGCCCCATAAAGATAAGAAAGTGCTTTGCGACAGCAGCAAAGCAGGCAAGCCAGTCCGGCTCGCAAGCGAAAGGGCGTCAACCAAAAACCCTCATTTCCAATGTCAGGCCACCATTTAGCATAAACGGTGACACCAGATAATGGAAATGAGGGGCGGGGCTTAAAGCCCTCTTCTGAAAGTCCTTGTAAGCAATAAATCTCGCCGAGCGAGCTGCGCATGTGCGCAGCAACGCTAGGCGAGACCTAAAAATCAGCTTGCCCGACAAAGACTTTTCGGTGGGAAACTAGGAGAATCCTGGCGCGGGGAATTCTGCTTGGGGCCTAGGTAGGTAGCCCATGTGGATGTTGACTAGAAACACTGAATCAAAGCCTAATGCGCTCAGCAGGACAAAAGGGCAACTGTTTCGCCTAGCATTACTTACCTTTTACAAGATACAATATAGACTAGAATCCTGATCATAATTGATGTACTTTACCGTATCCCAAACAGTTGCTGCTTTAAGAAGAGGTTGAAAAGAATCCTGTTCTGTGCATTACTGGATCCCCGATACTTCTTCAGGTATTGGATATATGACTATGTTGTTGATTTACAACATTTATGGATTACAGGAATCTATGTATTGACATAACTGAAAACTGACTGGATGTCTCAAATGAATTGAACATTCATCACTAAAACATGTGGTGATCTTCAGGTCATGAGTTTGAACCCCAGCTGACAGACTCAGCTGTCTATCTTTCTAAGCTCAGTAAATTGAGTATGATTAGATTTGTTAATCGTAACACGTGTCATTTAACAACACTTGGCAGTATGAGGCGATATATAAAAGAAACACTGGCAAAGAAAATGGGTCTTTCCTTTTGGTTCGAAAGCAGGCCTACAGGCTTGGCCAATGCTTTTTGCAGATGCTGTTCAGAGAGCATAAGAGAAAAGCTTTGTGCTGATGGGTATTTCATTGATTAAAACAAAAAGAGAGAAAAGCACCTCGATGTATGCGCATCATGAAGTTCCAGTAGCCAGGATGATGACATGTGGTCAGGTGTCATTACATGGGCGTCATTTGTGTTTTTTATTTACAGTTCTAAGGTGGCGGACTCCAATGTTGTGGAGCATTACATAAAAAAAATATTAAACTCAAAAGCGTGTTTTGAAAAAAGGAGCGGCCTGCAACAAACTGCAGCTGCCAAGCACTGCAAAATAAATGTTTAAATGAACTTTGAGGGGGTGTGGCCAGCATCCGGCAGCAATGGCCGCACAGTAGCGCGGCTCCGGCCCGACCATCTTCGCCCGATATCAATCCTGTACTAGATCCGGCTAACAAAGTCACATAACGTGAAGGGAAGGTGAGAGGAGCCCAGAGACCTGATCCTGTAGCCCAAGCGCAGCTACGGAGCAAGAACGAGGACCGGGAAGATTGCGGCATGATCGCAACGAGCAGCTGCGGAATCGAGTGAGCAGGCGCCCCGCCCATGAGAGGCAGAGACCGGGTTGGCGGCGAAGAAGTGCCTGTGCACGCGGCGACCTGGAGAGAACCTCCATGACCGCCCGAGGTTACACGGGGACGCTAGGTGGCAGCGGACGGAACCCGGAGGAAGTGCACATTCAATAAACCTCTACGTAAGACTTTTTATTATCAAAGATCGAAAATGCCAGCGGTAGGCCGGCGCCGTGACGCACCAAGTTATTCGCTGTGAGACAAATCAAACAGCCCCGGATTTCATATCGGAGCCATCCCGTGACATTGCCAGTACGAAATAGCCCCTGTATGTACCCGTGGGGGGGCATAACAATAAACAGTGGGATACAACTTGAGGAATAGCCCCACAAGCTGATTGTATAGCTATCCACATCCAAAGGTGAAACGGCAAGCTGAAGACCCCCCTGGAAGAGCGGGACTGCGTTTCATTTCCATATACGAGCACCCGGTGGGAGGACACTGGACTATCCCGGTCTTTCATCCTAAGCACGAACTCGCACTGCAACTCGGTTCCTGTGAATGCGCTGGCCCCCAGAACTGCGCAAGGGGAGGTATGTTTCTTAAGGCCTGGAACTACATCAGGGGAGTATCAATCCTGCATGACGCCCTTGTAACCATCCACAACCCATTCGCATGGGTGCCAAACGGGACCTTAACATATCAACCACTCTGCATATCGCCAACCCCTAAACAACGCCGCAAAACTGATAGAGGATAAAAATTTGGTTGGGACAGCGCAGACACAATAAAGGGGAAGAACAAACACCGAATAGAGCTGCACCTGATCAGGGACAAATTGAGACGCAAAATTTACATTGAATTCAATCGGATAAACAATTAATGGTCAAGGCCCATTGCATTAACATTACGTAGCCCGGAAGTAGTGCCATATAAACTGGTAGCAAGCCATAGAAGGGCGGGCTCAGTACTACAGTAATCAACGCCTACAGACCAATACCCTGATACCGGGACTTGGCAGGGGGGAAACCGACAGGCCACGTGAGTCATTACACAGTAGGCGGCAGAGAGTACCCGGCATAACAAGTCAGAGGTCCAATTCAATAATGGCGTCAATTAAAGGGGGTCGTGGCTCGCAGGAACCGAAAATAGATAAATTTGCCTGGCACAAGTCGCAGGAGGGAGAGTCAGCAAGTGCGAGTATAAACCAAGAGAACCAACAGACACCACCGGAACAAGATTCACCCACGCTCCAAGATGTCATGGCGGTGATTAACGGCATTCACACCTCGCTAGAAGGGCGCATAGACTCCGTCTTGACTGACATATCCCTGCTTAGGGCAGATCTCAGGAAAATGGACTCTAGAATGAAGAAGGTGGAAGACAGAACCCAAGGACTTCTCACTGACACTTCAACACTGAAGAAACAAGTTTCAGAGCTGCAAAGTCGAACCAAACAACTAACAATGCAACTTGATGATTATGAGGGACGATCCCGACGTAATAACATCCGCATCCTCGGGGTACCGGAGAGAGCGGAGGGACCAGCGACAGATCTGTTTGTGCAGGAGCTAGTGATTAAACACCTGAAACCCAAGAACCTCTCTAATTATTTCTCTATTGAACGAGCTCACCGCATACCAGGGGGGAAGACCCAAGCCAGGGGCACCGCCCGACCCATCCTGGCAAGGGTGTTCAACTTTCGAGACCGGGACGTTATCCTACAAACTGCCCGAAGTGCGACCCCCCTCAAATACAAGAAAAGCACAAATTCGTTTTTCCCTGATTTTACCGCCAAAGTGCAGAATCAGAGACGCTCCCTTCCTTGAGGCCAAAAAAGCTCTCAGGGTGCAGGGTATTAAATACGCCATGCTGTTTCCAGCGAAATTGCGAGTGGAGGCGGAGGGTAAAAGCTGGTTCTTCCTGGAGCCAGAAGAGGCACTGGACTGGCTGGAAGAATGGCGGAGAGTAGGAACCAGAGGAAACTCGGACCGAAAGGAGCGACAAAGAATGAAGCAACAGAAAAGGCAAGATCCAACACAAGCGGATGGTGATCAGCAAGTCACGGCTGGATCCTGAATTCACCCCAAAGGTTCGGTGATACAGCTGAAACTATGATTTCCCCAATGAGGAAAAACTTTGACAAGTGCACTTGAAGTGTGATACATGAGACCGAAAGAAACTAGAAAAGAGGGGTAAGGTGGAAATTAAAGGCAAGAAACAGACAGCCGGAACTCTTCACACCTTAAAGAACTGGTAGAAACTAAACCTTAGGAAGAAAGCGGGGGACACCCACCCTGTACCGAATATCAGGAAACACAGTTGAGTATAATGTTAAAAGTATAAAATGACTTATGTAGCATAAGGATCGATTAGAAGGGAGGCGGGCGGAAAGTTGAGCCACGACTACTCCGTATTGGGTTGGGAGGGCGACGGGCACTCTGCGCAGTTGGGGAAGCGGGCCACTGGACTCCGTTAAGCAGGGAGGCAGGGTGGGGGGTGGAGGGAGTTTGGGGAGGGGGGCAAGTAGTATAGTTAATTGTTTTATGTTAGCACAGCAACGAAAATGTCGTATAAAGCACAATTGGGGCCGAGCACACACCAGCAATCCCGCAAAGCGCCAGAAAGCAAAGAAGGAAGAAAGTCATATAAACTAAAACAAATCCAACATATAATGGAGACAGGAAATCTCAAGCACATACCACACTATGCACCAACAAGTAGTACACACCCGTAACAATGGCGAGAAACGTAGGGAGGGACCTGAAGTTCCATACATGGAACGTAAACGGACTGGGAGATAAACTAAAGAGAGGAATGGTCCTTCAATACATAAAAAGACATGCACCAGATGCAGCCCTAGTGCAAGAAACGCATCTAATTGGCAACACATGTAAAGCATTAAACAGATGGGGCTATCGACTTGTAACACATGCCGGGTTTACTCCTAGTTCCCGGGGGGCCGGTATACTTCTACGTAGGAGCTGCCCCTACATGATCAGTAAAACATGGACAGCTGACCAAGGCCGGTTCGCTGCAGCTACCGGAGCATGGGAAGGGAAACCTTTAACAGTAATATCAGTGTATGTCCTCCCAGCATTGCCGCAAACCACGCTGCAGGACCTTAGTAAGTTTATCCTAGACCTTCTAATCTGCACTTTGGTGATAGGGGTGACTTCAATCTGGCACTAGATGGGATGCAAGACAGGCGACCCCCACGCAGAGACCCAGGCACCGGGTCCAAACTAGCAGACTTCCTCTCGGCCCTTGGCCTAGTCGACATATGGCGACAACTTAACCCTACGACCAGCCAATTTACCTTTCATTCTGGGGCCCACAATACCCAATCCCGCATCGGCTACATGCTCAAGCATGCGGCTGATAGTCCCGACTTCTCTGAAGCCCGATGTTTGGCTAGAGGCATCTCGGACCACTCCCAAATACTGATTAGAATGACTGTGGGTCTTCAAGCCAGACGCACTACCCTCACAATTAATCCATGGACATTACAAATCCCACATATCAAGACAGAATTGTTACACAACGTAGATTTATACTTTCAGGAAAACGTGGGCTCGGTTGCGTCATCCAAGATCTTATGGGGTGCATTCGGTGCCGTTATAAAAGGACGTGCGCTGGCACTAATGGTGGTACACAAAAAAGAACTAACAAAGCTAATTGAGCAGTTAGAGAGGGAGATCTTAGTAGACGAGACTAACCTGGCCCAGGCCACTGATGACGCAGCCCAACAAGCGCTAGCAGCTAAGAGACTTGATTACAGAATACTACTTACAGAGACAGCTAGAGCCAGACAAAAGACTACATACCATAGGATATATGAACATGGTGAAAGAATAGGCAAACTTCTGGCATGGCTTGAGAGAAGGGAGCAAGCGAGTAGATGGGTACACCAGCTCAGGGGTTCCGTAGGGGAGGACATACTTCATCCGCAAGAAATAGCAGAGACATTTGCTACCCACTTCGAAACAATCTATACCTCTGTAACGGCAGCAACATTCACAGATAGTCAAAACCTTCTAGCCACTATTCAGGTTACTGGCCTTCCACACAAGGAGCGTGATTCCCTTGAAGGAGATCCCACAGTTGAAGAGGTACAACTAGCGATCCAGGACATAAGCTCAGGCAAAGCAATGGGACCAAACGGGCTCCCAATCGAGTTTTTTAAGTTGGCTGCCACCAAACTGACACCCCACATCCACCAAATGTACCTGGAGAGCTATGAAAAAGGTCTGTTGCCAGCTGAGATCCGCTTAGCTACGATAGTGGTAGTTCATAGGCAGGGCAAGCCAACAAACGACTGTGGGGCATACAGGCCCATCTCCCTACTCCTAGGCCAAAATACTTGCGAAAGTATTAGCAAATAGGCTTATCCCATTGATCACTAAATTGGTGCACCCTGATCAATCGGGCTTCATGCCCGGCCGAAACACTGCTTTAAATCGGCGTCGTTTACATGGTGTCCTGGGACGGAAAGACACGCTAAGAGAAGATGTAGCCCTGTTGTCATTAGATGTCAAAATGGCATTTGACACTATTGAGTGGCCATACCTTTTTGCGGTGCTGGAACGAATGGGTTTCGGACCCAAATTCATAAAATGGATCAAGCTTTTATACACAGACCCACTTGCACAAATCGTAGTAAACGGTCACACATCACGACAGATTCGATTGTGTAGTGGTACCAGGCAAGGGTGCCCACTCTCACCGTTGATCTTTGCACTGGTGTTAGTACCCCTGGAGATTTGGGTATGAGGGGACCCTTTGATGCAGGGATTAAAATGGACAGACCATCACGAGGACAGGATATCCCTCTATGCAAACGACATTTTATTGTACATGGCATCCCCAGCATCCTCAATCCACCGCATACTTCACATTTTCCGCATCTTCGGTAACCACTCGGGCTACACAATAAATTGGTCCAAATCTCAATTATTCCCAGTGCGTGGCCCTAGACCCAAACTCCCTAAAGACTATGATATTCCTGTAGCAACAGAAGGATTCCGCTACCTAGGGATATTCATAATTACAGACCCTATAAAATTTTATGAAACCAATTTACACAGTCCTTTAACACACCTGCGAACTGATGTCAAACACTGGCGGGGCCTCCCACTGACTTTGTTGGGGCGGGCTGCACTTTTTAAAATGTTGGCGCTGCCCCGCTTCCTATATGTACTGCAAAATACCCCTTTCAAGGTCCCGGATTCCTATTTCTCAAACATTGACAGCGCGGTATGCACTCTACTATGGGACGGGCGGGCACCGCGTATTGCGATGCAGGAGTTAAAGGCAGGATGGTACGATGGCGGGATCGCACTACCCGACCTCAAGCTTTATTACTGGGCATCACAGCTAATAGTGATTAACCGCTGGGTACATGGTTCCCAGGTCGAGCCGAGCATCCGTACGGATTTGTGGCTGATGGGACGGGGAGGATACCAGAGAGCCTTATACACCAACCCCAAAAAACTAGGTCTAACAGGACCCACGGCCCGAACAGTAGAAATCTGGCCTGCAGTCAATAGAAGACTTAGCTGGGACAAAAAATTACACTAGCAACCCCACTCTGGGAGCCCGAGTGGCTGGGCTGATTGAGTACCTGCCCCGGGTTCAACAAATGGGACCTGATAGGCATTTCGTCTGTAAGGGATATGTGGACTAAAAGAGGACTGGTCACATCCACTTACCTCCAGAAAGAATACCAACTTGCACAGTCCGAAACTTTTAGATACCTACAGATCAGCCATGCCCTCAAAGCAGTGATACCCGAGGAAGGCCCAATTCCCGAAGCATCCCCCCCTCGAAGACAGATTACTATTAGACCCCATACCAAAAAAAGCCATTTCTCTAACATACAAAAAATTGATCAATAATCGACCGGATCCACTGACACGACTTAAACAACAGTGGGAGACAGACGCAAGGGTGCTGGAAGACGATGGCTGGCGGGACGCTCTGGCTTCCCCCAGGGAAATCGCCATTCCTATGAGACGGAGTCTGGTCCAACTTAAGACCCTACACCTAGTTTATCTATCCACGAATGTTCTGGTGAAGATGGGAAGGCGGGCTGATACCCAGTGCCACCGACGATGCGCTCGGGAGGGTACCTTCTTCCACACAATATCGGAATGCCCAATTATCCAAAGGTACTGGGACCAACACGAATGGAGAACGTAGGAGGGAAAAGGTTGAATCCCACCCCGAAACTTTGCCTCTTAAATATATGGGAGGCAACTGACCTAACCCAAACTGAACAATCATGGGCCTCATTGGGGTGGGCTCTGGCGAAGCGTAATATCGCACAAGAATGGAGAGTTGGGGAACCACCACTATTGAAAGGGTGGGTGGGAGACATGGATAGGGCCATGATAGCAGAGAAGGATGTTTTTAAAAACAGAGGGTGCCCCAAAAAATGGGATCGAAAATGGGCGGCATGGAATACACACAGAGGTGGGATATGCCTGTCACCTACAATAGAGCTTCGCAGATGGGATACAAGATCTACTACGTGAAGAGGGTTAGTGAAATAGAAGTAGAAATGCTTAGCACTACCATTCAGCAGAGGAAATGTAACTCCATTGTACTTAAATGCTGTCAACTGACTAATTGTATTACTGTGCTTTAGTTGTTTTGTCTAAATAAAAAGTTTCAAAAATGAACTTAAAAAAAAAAAAAGACCAGGATGGGTGGGGGAGCAGAGGAGGAGAGTGTAGGTGAAGAAGTTAAGGCAAGGGGGGAAAATAATGAAAAGCAAAGAAAACTTGGGGAGGAGTGGGAAAGCAATGGACAGGCTAGGGAGGAGGGAACAACATAACAACACAGTGCATGCAGTGGAATTTAAGCGGCGAAGCAGCAGAGAAGGGAGAGAGCAAGCAAACACATGGAATTCTTTGGAGTGCTGAAATACAAAGCAAAATGTAGTCCCTTGCATGCGAGCCATGCAGGTGTACAAGTCATCCAATAAAAAGGATAGTAAATAAGGTATGCTCCGGAATAGAGACAAACATGTGAAGAAGAAGGACAACCACGAATACGAAGTAAGCAAATGAGACTGACAAGAAAGCCAACCATTGTTAAACAAAGGGCCTGCCCAAAGTCCACTGTTCGTATTGGTATTATCCACATTAGGTCTTAGATCACAGACAGCTTAAAGTAGTCTGTGAATAGGAGCTAAAAAATAAGATGCTCCCTTGCCGAGAATGTCAAATGCAAAGGCCCTAAATGGGGCCAGAATAAGTCAGCAAACACTTGCTGTGTATTACTGCCACTAGACAGCTCCTACCTTTCCAAGAGCATGCTGCATCCAAGAAGGCCTATATGTGCGCACTTAGGCTTTTTCTTGGCAACAAAAGAAATTAACCCTACATCCAAGCAATCACAGCTCCTTTCCACAGTGATTGTAGGATGTTGCCTGAAAAATTTGCTGTATCTTCTCAGAGGTGAGGACACAGCAATGTGGTCGTTGACAATTCAATGTGAACTATGAATGGTTTGTGCAGTAGCAAGCAGGGCAATCTGCCTCTTTCATAAGCTCAGAAAGTTGGCAGGCATATTCATGCATGTGGATGCAAATGAGACATGAGAGATCAAATAATTCAAGATTGAAGATATACTCCGCTTTAAAAGCTAGTGTTCTTTTTGTAGGAGTGCGACATCCTTAGCCAGCGTGCAGGAAATGGTAATGTTGCTACATGAAGTACTGTGCCCCCATCAAAAGCCAGATCTGCATTCAGTGTGTCAAAGTGAAACGCTATGGCAAGTTGAACTCAAGCCCAAACTTATTTAAGAACCAAAATGAGATTCAGATGAAGCCTAAAGAAGCACCAAAGGTAACAATTATAATGAAAGAACCCAGTTCTTCTGATTATGGTGAGTGACTCTGAAAAGATGTAATTTCTCTCAAAGGAAAAGCGATTAAAAAAAAAGTTGAATCTTGCACCTTAGGTGACATGACTTCAAACAAACAACCTGAAGGACTGTGCGCCAATGTAAATCAGACGGAAGAACACAAAAAAAGAGAAGAAGGATGGAGTGCTTGAACTAACCTCAGCCACTGGTGCTGCATCCCAAAACATTGTTTTTTTTGCCCACCGTGCCACCGCAGATAAAACCCCGCCATATGCAAATCAACCTTTGTCCTGTTTCAATAGAACAGGCTAGCAAACTGCCAAGCCATCTTTTTTCCGAACCAGAACACAAACAACGCAAGACAGGTTTCCGCCTATTTGGGTCTTTTCAGTTGGGTGCAGCTTGATTTCATTGGGACAGTAAGAACGGAACCTACGTCTGGTCATGCCCGTTACACATTGCGTGTCACAATAAAGAATTTTTTTTAAAGTGATGGATAGGATGCTGGAATTAGTCTTAGACATTGATAATTACTCGGGCCGCATTCCTATATATCTTTTTTGCCCACCTTGCCACCTCACATTAGACCAAGCATCTGAAGTGGCATAGTAGGTCAAAAAAAAATGATGAGTTGGAATTCTATCCGGAGTGATTTCCAATGGGTTAGACTATTGTCAAGAATTCCTCCCATCGCCTTCTGTGTGTCTGATGTGATGCCCTGAGTGGCCAAGGGTCTGCCCAGCACATGGGTCCCGTGCTCATTTTGGCACTGAAACCAAGCTGCACCTGACTGAAGAGGCCCATATAGGTCGAAATCTGTCTTGGGTTGTTGTGTTCCAGTTCAAAAACGACATGGCTTATCAGTTCAGGCTGGATTGTTCCTTTTGGATCAGGACCCTGGCTGATTTGCATAAAAACTCTGTCTAATCTGAAGTCCGTTTTATATAAGTCCGTTTATATATAGCGCAGCTACTCACCCTTACGGGTCTCAAGGCGCTGGGGGCCGGAGTGGAAATTAAGTGAGCTATTGCCCAGAGTCACATGGTGCTGAGCTGAGCTGCCTCCGGAGCCGGGGATCGAACCGTGAACCCTGTGCTCCGAAGTCAGCTGCCCTGGCCGCTGCACCACACCTCTCCACTTCAGGTGTGCATAGTAGACAAAAAAACTACAGGTTGGTATGCTCGTCAAGCGTTTGCCAGTGATTAAACTGATCGCAAGCATTCCACTCATTACCTTTTGTGTGTCTAATATCAACCAGAGCCTCAATGACATAATATTGCAAGCTGAAGTTACAAACAAAGCTACAGCTAACCACAAAACAGGCCTTTGCCTACAGATACATTTGTTTCTTCATTCCCTCCACAACACCCCACCTGCAGGAGAGGCATCAAGCCAAAACACTATGAATAAAGATAAGAATCACTGGGATTATGCAGCAAAGGCATTTTCTGCATAAAAGCCCTGTGCTCCTTTTTTAAGGCCTGTTGTTTTGCAATTTACAGTGCTGCCTAGCCAGACACTTAAATAACACATAGAATGTATAGTATTAATCCACAGGGCTGTTTCTGAATGGAAAGAGGTGCCCTCAGGTGACCATCGTAGGGACACAAATGTAATACTAACCTCAAGAGCAATTTAAAAAAATATTTTGGAGACACAGAATACGAGGGACAAGAAGAATATATGTAGGCTTGTTTTCTGCCGAGTGTAACATGTTTTACATAAACTTTTTTATGCTGGCAGTTAGAAGGTACAGTGTTAATGAAATGGGTTCCATACCAGACAAAAGCATAATTTGTTCAACAAAATTTTCAAAAGGAATTGCTGAGTGGGTATAGTTTTCTTTTTCAGGAAACCTTTGCATTTTCTATAGAGCTGGGATCTATTCTGTTGAAATGTATTTAAAAACGTAGGCAATTACGCCACATAATGTGCCACATAGTTTGCCTTTTCTTGCAGAAAAACGTGGTCCTATATTCCTGCAGTAATTTCACTTCAAACTACTTGGTGAAACACGGACAAAAGCAGTCTGATAAATGTGAACACCTTTGATCTGGAAAAGGTTCCAGAGGAAAGTGAGTGCTCTTTCTTGGGTGTAGAACGTGAACAAACAGAAATATGCCAAGCTACACAATGATGAAGCAGTTATGACGTTTTCACTTTGGTAGAGACGAATCCAATTCCACATGCAATGAAAAACTAGAAAAGGATTTGAGAAAGCTTAAGCACCTAAGAATCACAAAATGGGGGGGGCGTGGCTTGAGCCCGACTAAGATGGCCGCACACTGAGTGCGCTCCGGTAGCCATCTGCAATATCCCCGCTTGAATCCGGCACAATCCGCACAACAGTGAAGTACTGGCAGGCTGCGAGCGCAACAGAGGCGGTGCAGGACCGGAAAGCGACCTGTCCAGCCGAAAATAAGGAGCTACAGACGGAGGAAGCGACAGCCGCGACCGCATCCAAACATGGCACCGGTCTCGCGCTGAGCAGTGCTGCCCGAAACCCTGATCCGGAGTGAACCTGCGAGACGTGATTCCCGGTGAGGTGACGGGTGCCGGGCCAGCGCGGACAGAAGGAGCAGCGATTGCAACACTGCGTCGGCCCAGGCAAGTTCAGCATATTGTGGCGGGCACGGCGGCCTGAGATTGACCTCCCAGACGCGCCGCTGCTGCACGGCACCCATCGGATCGGTGAAGAGGCTTCCGGCGGTCGGTGGACACCCGGGCCGGGAGCGGGGCCTGGTGGGAGCGTGCCAGTGACTGATCAGAGGCACACCTAATCCGGCTCTTTGAGGCATATAGGGGCGCATGTACACGGCTGAAGGGGTGTTCATGTGAGCCCCAAGGGACTGCTCTGAAACTGGAGAGACCGAGAGGCCTTTCAACATAGGAATTGGCTCGTAGCCCCTACAAGTGTGGTGGATCGATCCAACGGCAGAGCAGAGATACTTGGGAGTCCGGCAGGTACCCCAGAGGGGCCCTGCGTCTGGAAGCGGAAGTATACACCTAGGGGGGTGTGCGGGGTATCGAGACGGTGGAAAAAAGAGGCATGAACAACGGATCCTTTCGGCAAATTCTTTCCCCCCCCCCACCTCCTCAATCTACACACGAGGGATCCCTCGGCTGAGTGGTGCGGCCTGAGGCACATAGCATAACGGAGGCTCGGCTACGTATCCTACCCCACGAAGTCAGGACCCCCACTAGAGACAACTTTAATGGACGTACCGCCCCCTGGGCTCAGGGTGGTTCTCTCATAATGGGGCGCGATTGGGGGCCCGGGACAGACAAACCAGATTGACAAGTATACAGTCGCCATGAGCTGCGACGGAGGAGCGGAGGAAGCTACCCCTCCACAAGAACAAGAAGAACACAAACCAGATCCATCCCTTAAAGATATTATGAGGGCGATAGCGGGCCTTAGGGGCACCCTGGAACCGAAGCTGGACTCGGTCACAGAAGAAGTAAACCTACTCAGGGTGGACCTGCGGAAACTTGGTGAAAAGGCAACCACTGCTGAGACCAATATTGGGAATCTGCAAAACAAGACTAAACGCCTTGAAGAACAGGTCACAATCCTCACAAAGCAGAACGCGGACATCTTGGCCCGACTGGAGGACCAGAAGGGAAGAGCAAGGCATAATAACATCCGAGTCGTGGGGGTGCCGGAGGGGGCCGAGGGACCGTCCGTGGAACTCTTCATGGAACACCTGATCACCCACACCCTCAAGCCAACGAGATTTTCCAACTACTTCACCGTGGAGCGAGCGCAACGCGCGCTGGGCCCGGGGCGCCCCCGCGCACTATAGTGGCTCGTATCTTCGACTGCCGAGACAGAGACGCTATCCTGGAGGCAGCTCGAACACGGAGTGATATCCAGTTTGATAATGCCACTATTCGATTTTCCCCGGATTTCACATTGCAGGTACAGCGCCAGAGGAGAGCATTTGACTCGGTCAAGAGGGCCCTCAGGGAACGGAACTTGAAATATATGATGCTGTTCCCATCAAAACTTAAAGTGCTGGCAGATGGGAAGTCGCACTTCTTCACCTCTCCTGAGGCCGCGTGGGACAGGTTGGAGGGATGGCGGATCGCTGGGTGGAAAAAGACTCAAGCACAATCTCTAATTCGAAATGACCAACTGCAGAAGAACCAGAGTCTGCCCTCCCAGCCAGACAACAATATTCAACGTGGTGCAGATAAGTGACAAGGGGGCTCCATGGGACATTTTTATGAGGTCGGAATTGCTGGGCCCCTGGGTTCTGGGCAGCCATGGGAGAGAGACAGGGGACAGAGACCCTGGCTAATTAGATAATGCGCTTCTACAGATGGCCGGGAGTGTCAACCGGTCGGCGTACCCTCTCCTTAAGGCTAGTTCATAACAGACGTTCACACAGATTACGTTGGGGACATCAATATATCCGTATTAAGCTCCAGACTATCTACAGCAGTTGGCACTCGCTACCCCCCTCATTGTTTCGTTGTAATGACGTTCACACTTGGGCGACAGGCACTCTGCAGGTTGGGGTGGTGGGGGGGTTTGTAACTCACCTAGCAGGGATGCAGGGAGGGGGGAGTTCAGGGGTTTATGTTGTAAGTTTATTTTACTGTTTTTGATGCTCATGGATCCACTAATCTACACTACGTGCATGCATGGTTCAGGGTCAGTACATGTAGATGTAGAGGTACAAAGGGCTATAAGGTATGCCGGATGTGGAAAGAGACACAAATGAAATCCGTATCTGGTCCTGGAACGTGATTGGCCTTGGGGATAAGATCAAGCGGACTTTGGTTCTCCAGCATATTAAACATCATGCCCCGGAAGTAGTATTGCTTCAGGAGACACACCTGAAAGGTAGTCAATATAAAGCCCTGGATCGCTTTGGTTACAAGCTGGCGGCCCACTCGGGGTATTCGGGTGGTTCCAGAGGGGTGGGTATCCTGGTGCGCAAATCACTCCCCCTAACAATCCATAAGATATTACACGATGACGCAGGATGCGGGGTGGCCCTCGCGGGCAGCTGGGAGGGATCTCCCTTGACCCTTTGCTCCGCACATGCTTCCCAAAACAGGTGCACTGCTGCTGGAACTTCCACCGGGAGTCCTCCTGTTGGGGATGAACGCAAACGCAGTGATGGACCAAGAGTTAGATCGGTTAAGTAGAGCAGGGGAACACCCCGGGGGATGGGTTCTCCCGGATTTCCTCACGGCAATGGGGCTGGCAGATATATGGAAGGCACATAACCCACAAGCCAAACAATTCACATATTGCTCGGCACATGTCTTTCTCTAGAATAGATTACATGCTTAGGCAGCAACCAAGTGGGGAATTTTGAACGACTGCTTCTCCTAGGTAGGGGTATCTCAGACCACTCCCCTATATGCGTCACTCTTACGGGTCCAAAGACTAGTAGAACAGGATTCCCTAGGATAGACATCTGGTATCTCCGTGACCCTGAGCTGAGGGGGGAAACTTGAGGAAGGTATGAAACTGTATTTTGAAGAAAATGAGGGGACGGTGGACTCCCAAGTGACGCTCTGGGAAGCGTTTAAGACGGTACTGCGAGGGCAAGCGCAGGCACTAATCGGGGGGAAAAAGAAGGAGGAGGCCTCCAAGTTTCTTGGATTGGAGCAAGAAATAATAAATATGGAACAGGAGGCGACCGAGGGCGACAGCTCGGACCTGCGACACAGACTAACCCTGCGACAACGAGAGCTCCGCGCATTGGCCGAAAATGAAGCGCGGGCGCATGCATTGGCGACACAGCGTAGGATTTACGACGTGGGGGACAAAGCCTCCAAGCTCTTAGCTTGGCTCGACAAACGGGACAAAGAAAGGTCCTGGGTCGCAGTAATCAGAGATGCAGAAGGCGCCGATCATACAACACATGCACATATAGCAGAAGCCTTTGCGTCCTATTATGAAGCCTTGTACGCTCCTACGAGTCGCAGATCTGCCCAAGACTGCGCTGAGTCTTTGGCCGACTTCTCACTCCCGACGCTCACCAAAGACATGAGCGATACTCTGGAGGCGGACCTCTCCGAAGAAGAACTGGCCTCTGCGCTGGGATCCCTACAGTCCGGTAAAGCTGTGGGCCCTAATGGCCTTCCAGTCGAATTGTTTAAAGGTATGGCTTCTAAAATCACCCGTCCACTACTAGCCATGTTCGAAGAAGCCACCGAATTAGGCACACTGCCTGTAGATCAACGCTTGGCCACGATAGTGGTGATACATAAAGCGGGGAAACCCCCAGAGAGCTGTAGGTCATACAGACCAATCTCCCTATTAAATTTCGAGGTGAAGACATTAGCCAAGACTCTAGCTAACAGATTGACGGCGGTCCTTAAGACCCTTATTCATGTAGACCAATCGGGCTTCATGCCGCGTAGGAGCACTCGCCACAACCTATAACGACTCTACGGAGTCCTGCATATGACAGCCGCCCCCGCAGCTCCCCAATCGGCATTAATGGCACTTGGTGCCTCAATGGCATTTGATAGTATAAAGTGGGCTTACTTATTCGCAGTACTAACCAAATAGGGCTTCGGCCCGAAATTCTGTAAGTGGGTAAAATTGCTATACCATGACCCGCTTGCACAAGTGAGGGTTAATGGGACGTTGTCCCGTCGGTTTTCGCTAGGGAGGGGAACCAGGCAGGGTTGTCCTCTGTCACCGCTACTATTTGCCATGGCATTGGAGCCGCTGGCACATTGGATTAGGAGAGATCCGATGATATGGGGTATTCAGGCACAGGGAGGCTGGGAAGAGTGTATCTCTCTTTATGCCGACGATATACTCTTATATTTATCGAGACCCTACTTTTCCATCGCCCGGGTGCTGCACATTTTTTTGTTGTTTGGCAGTTACTCAGGTTTTACTATAAATTGGACAAAATTGATAGTTATGTCCCTTGCTGGACCCCCTCCGCGGCTGCCGACTTGCTGTGCGGCTCCGGTGGTGGAGGAGGGTTTTAAGTATCTGGGCCTGTATATATCCTGAGACCCTCAATCCTTTTTAAAAGAAAATCATTATCCTTTATTACAAAGATTTCGGGCGGACACGAGGCACTGGCGTACACTCCCCTTGACGTTGATGGGTAGAGCAGCATTATACAAAATGATGACCTTGCCGTGCCTCCTTTATGTGTTGAAAAACACACCCTACCCGGTTCCGGTTGCCTTCTTTAAACAGGTAGCCCAGGAACTTCGCATCCTAATCTGGCAGGGAGGAACACCTAGAATAGCGCTCAATAAATTACAGAGGGGGATCTATGACGGCGGCCTCGCAGTTCCCGACGCCAGACTATACTATTGGGCCTCACAACTGATGGTTATAAACGAATGGGTATACACTGGAAGAGAGGAACCGGCCTACAGAATGGATAGGGAAGCTATGCCTAATGGGAATCATGAGGCCCTGCTCTACACCCGAAGGCTCCCACGAGATATACCGGCTGTTGGAAAACGAGGCAGTATCTGTGAGGCCTGCACAAATAACATGTCACATTTGTCCTTCACTGGGAACCAAACACCCTATTGTAGCGCTTGACTCTCGGAGGGTAGCGTTGCAGAGCAGTCTAAGGCTTACTCAAGGGAGGTGGTGTAGGCTAGTAATCGCCATTACAAGTACGCAGAAATAACACTCAATAATTGATTGTCCAGTCTGTACTTTGCTTTATAAAAGTAAGAGTACATTTATTAAACACACACACTACTCAATACTATGCACCAATTTACAAATATACATAAGCTGTTGGAATTACTTTGTGACATTGCATAACATCTCCACCCCTCCCGCAGAGGGGGGGGGGGCTAGTAGCACCACTCCCATGTATGCACATCATCTTGCCCCCTAATGCAGCGGGTTGACACAACCTGGAGCGAGGGCACCATCCCAGTGGCGACCCACCCCATCATCTCAACAAGCATTAAAAATAGGTAATCCTGCCCTGGGGACACATAACCCTGACTGAGCATTTTATACTGACCATACAGTATACACCTCTACATCTTAGTGGCTAACAGTCTGGGTTGTTCTTCCCCTAACACAGTAGCAAGAATACATGTTTGGGCATCACTTTAATGAGGTACTTCTCATAGCTGATAACACTTATAATGCATTGCAATTGAAGCCCCTAAAAGGCATCACAATTAAAATCACAGGATTAAGCAGATACAGCCAGACACCCTAGCAGGAGTGTCCAGCAACATAACCCCACTTTGCTTATGACTCCACCTTACACAGGTACTTCACATTACACGTGTGACCTTC
This sequence comes from Calotriton arnoldi, assembly GCA_963921515.1. Lineage (NCBI taxonomy): Eukaryota > Metazoa > Chordata > Amphibia > Caudata > Salamandridae > Calotriton > Calotriton arnoldi. The sequence goes on along the minus strand of CAWUFW010002548.1, from coordinate 1,927,788 downwards.
AGTCCCTCTACAAAGAAATAACATGGGTAAATGCATTTCTGGTGCAATTACACCTCTTCACCTCCAGGGGATGCCCTCTTCCAGACATCCCCAGACTCAACCCTTCACTCCTTGGCGCAATCCTTAACGCACCCCCCGCTGAAGAACAAAAGTTCTAGCCACAGGATGCTGTTGACGCCTGTGCTGTGCCCTTGAGGGGTTATTCTTTGCAAGTCCCCAGAATCTTAGGGAGGGACTTTCCATTTTCAAGCTGTGGGGAGACTGCGTAGCTTCTGCAGCTCCCCTGCACCTTGTCACACCTTTGGCGGTGACCCCGTCCTCCTGGGGCCACCGCGAACCGAGGAAAAGCTGTTTTCCCTTGCAGGCCGGTCCGGGCCTGCAAGGCATTATGGGGCGCTCTGTGGCCAGAGCGTGCATATTATAACAGCGGCTCTCCCGCTGTGCCGGGGAGAGCCGCGCAGCCTTTTCCTGGCGCCGAATCCGCCCTTCGTTTGGGGTCCTGTCCCACCCGGACCCCTGCTGCCAAACGGTGAGTGTTTCGGCTCGGGGAGCCCACCCCCAGCCGCTCTTCTCTTCACGGAGGCCCAGTCCCACCCGGGCCTCCCGCAGTGCAGCAGCGTTGGGGGGCAGCCCGGGGAGCCCACCGCCGGCTGCCCCCGCCGGCTCCCCGTCCGGCCAGCAACCTTGCGTGCTGCCGCGGGAGCCGGCACCTCCATTCTGGTCTGCCCGCTCATGCGGGCAGACGTGAGGCAGCCTCCGGCCTGGCGGGTCTTCGGGGGGAGTGCGACGGTACTCCCCCCGCCTTCCCGCTGCCGCAGGGGAGTGCAGCAGCACTCACCCGTCCTCCTCACTCACGTCGGGGCCCAGAGATGGGGTCCGGGGCCCCTGCACCATCTTCCCGGGGAGCGCTAGCGCGCTCCCCGGCTTAGCTTCACTTTCGCCGGGGGCCAGGGTGGGCTCCTGGCACCCCACGGGGGCATGTTCACAGGGAGCGCGACGGCGCTCCCCGGCTTTGCTTCCGCGATTCGGGCCCGGAGATGGGATCCCGGGCCCCTCTCACCATTCCCCGGGGGGCGCGACGGCACTCCCCGGTCTCCCTGTTCGCCGGGGGCCAGGGTGGGCTCCTGGCACCCCACTGGGGCATTTTTCATGGGGAGCGCGACGGCACTCCCCGACTTATCTTCTGCTGGGGGCAGCCCCCGGGACCGGACCCACCCCGGGGGCATTTTCAGGACTGGCGGCGGAGCCCCACGCGCTTTGTCGTTGGTCGGCCAAAGGTCGCCTACCTTCTGGGGGGCATATCTCAACCCCAGGGGACCGATCTTCACGATTTTGGCCTCTTCTTGCTCCTGGCGGCGCACCCCAGCCACTGGGAGCACTTTCCTTCGCCCTCCTGGTCTCACGGAGGGGGGATTCAGCAGGGAGCTGTCTTCACTGGCTCCCTGCGCCAGCCTCTCACCTGGCTCTTCTCCTGGGCCCCTCTTCTCCTTGCGCAGAGGCCCAGGCTTCTGCTCACTGGTCCTGGACTCCCCTCCTGGCGCAATTCTGCATCCTGGGACAGTCAGGGGGGTTCTTCCTTCCAACTGCCCATGGCGCCAGGCTCCAGCACCAGTCTTCCTCAGCAGACCACACCCCAGACAGAGCTCCTCTTCCTGTACAAACTCTTTTAAAGAATTTGGAGGGGGCTGGCAGGAAGTCTCTGTTTGCCCTATCCAACAGCGACACATCACTTCCCTGCCCGTGCTCCCTCCTTCCTGCCCAGGCCTCTGGGTCTGTTCAAAATGGCGTCGTCCAGGGGTCTCATGCCACATGGTCTCTGAAAGCCCCTTCCCCCCTCGCTGCCTTCCCTCTAGAGCAGCTTGGTGCCTGGCACCAGGTGACAGCTGCTGATGGATTAACCTGTAGCTCCACCCATCCTCTCTTCTTGGAGAGGAGGCCTTCGCCCTTGGAATGCTTGTCGTGCAGGGCTGGGCCTCTGATGCTACAGCTTGGGGAGGAAGGTCATTAATTCAGCCTGGCAGGGTCAGCCCCAGCCAGGGCCTGGTTATGAGCTGACTCAGAGAAATATGACATTTCTGGATGACCCAAAAGCAGTACAAATATGACTTTGGACTCTGCAGAATACTTCGTCTCACATAAGTTACAGTGGACTTTAGTGCGTGTCTGGAATTTGTAGGCCCTAGGAAAGTGAAACTAGCCCATGTGCTCCCCATCCTCATAGGAGAGTAATGGAGTGAAAACAGTAAAGCACACTGACTTTCCCTCAAATGTTTCTTCCCATTGTATAAAGCCTATTCCATGTCACCACCCAGTTCTGCATAAGTCCTGTCACACCATTCACTTTGTAGCTGCTCCTGGGCTGCGCACGCCAGGAATCTCCCCTGCGCAGCCCTTACACTTGTGCACATGCATGTACACACGTGTCTGCATGTAACCAGGCCGGTGCCCTTTACTCTGGCTGCAGCGCAGCGGCCTCCTCGCACCAGGGGGACACCGGTAAAATACACATGCAGTCCCTTTCATTATGAGTTCACTGTGGGTGAGTCCCAACTGATGAGGCTCTCCCACAGTAAAAGCTCAACAAATAGGTGTTCAAAAAGCGAAAAATCCGGGTGGCTCAGATGGTCAGAACCACCTTCTAACACCGGCCCATACAGCAACGGTACTAGAGTGCTGGTTTGCAGCAAATAAATACTTAGGGTGGTATCACCGTTTGACAGCGACGACACCACTATGGGTGGGCGACCACTTGAGGGAAGTAGCCACCTTGACGGGCTTTTCGGGGTGGAGAGCCATAGGTATTGACCATCTAGGCGACATATGGAGGGGAACAGCATTGTTATCTTTTGAGGACCAGAAAACCGAATTTCAGCTCTTGCTCACCCAGATCTTTCCCTATGCGCGGCTCATGCACGTGCTGAAAACTTATATAAAACGAGGAAAGACCATCCCCGACTACTCCCCCCTGGAGGACAGGTTGCTGGCGGACCTCATCTCGGATAAGGCGACCTCTACAATATATAAGAAATTAGTATATAATACACCAGATCCCCTGACCTCCCTTCGCGCGGCTTGGGTGACTGACTTAGGCAACCTCGAGGATGAAGAGTGGACCGATGCGCTGCAGGGGCCTAGAGAGATAGCGATTAGGTCTAGATTTAGGCTGATACAACTTAGAATTCTGCACCGATCATGCTACCCTCACACACTGTTATACAAATGGGATAAAGTACAATTGTCCCATTGCATAAGAGGCTGCCAGACGGAGGGATCATTCTTCCATATAATATGGGAATGCCCGGTGATCGCTCGCTTTTGGCAGGAAGTGGTGGCGATAATGTCCAGGGTCACGGGAGCAGAGATACCGATGGATGCTAAGGGTCTCCTACTGATGGTTAAGGGAGAGGAAGACTGGCCTAGACATACAAGAACCTGGCTTACCTTGGCTGCCGGAGTGGCAAAGCGTATCATAGCGCGTAGGTGGGGGTCACCCATCCCTCCAACTGTGGCTGAGTGGGAGATCGATCTTGACTGGTGTTACCATGCGGAAAAGGTTATATATGATAGTAGGGGATGTAAGAAAAAAGGCGAACAAATATGGTCCCCCTGGGAGAAATACAGAGACATAGGTGAGGTGTCAGCGCTGGGTGATTCAGGGGGCGCTAGTGGGTCCTGTGTATGGGGATGACCTGGGGCCTCACAGACTGGGTAAACTGGGCCAACGCTAACTTCGCAGCAACTTGCCAGAGCTGGGCGATACTAATAATGTTGTGCTGGCCTTGAGACAATGGGATTTGTAACTTTATACCTGAATGATTATTTGTATGCGCTTGTAAACCTGTATGTGACTTCATGAGCTTGTTAAATAAAAAGATTTCAAAAAAAAAAAAAAAAATCACAAAGTGAAGGATCCCATGCATATAGATAGACCCATGTCGATGTGACCCATACATTAAAACATTCTAGTGTGCCTGTTGGGATAAGAGCTCTGGGCAGTCTGGATTATTGGTTGTCTCTATCGCATGCACAGCAGTCCTGACTACACAATCACCTAGTGAACAGTGTAGCCTCAGGATCTGCAGTTCAGCCTCCATTGCACCAGGCCACACAGCCCACAGGAGCCATGGAAACAGCAGCAGCTTTGAAGAAATCCTCCTACCCAGAATGAACACAGTGTGTGTTGTCCTCGGCTGAATCCCCCACACTTACACCAGAAACAAGAAGCACAGACACAGCACAAGACTGGCTGGACACGAGGAACACTGTGCATTAGGACAAGCAGGTTGAAAACGATTTCCAAGAGTCCAAAATGTAAACAAAGAATGCAGCAAAGCGGAGGAGGAAAAGTGTGGGTATTTGAGTGGAGAAGCAGCACACTAGGAAGAGAGCAAGAAAACATGTGCACTCCCATGGAGATCTTAAGTAAAAATAAAAGTTGCTTCATGAATGTAGGAAATACATAAGTCACCTAATTAAAATAGTTGGTATAGAAGCTGTGGTCTGACAAACACAAGAAGAGGATACCATTGAAAGTCATTGAATAAGAAGCAAACTAATGAGAGTGACAAGAAGGCTAACCAATGGTAAGCAATGGGCTGGCACTAAGGCCGCTGTAAGTTTTTGGCTTGGTCCACAAGAGGTCTTTTGACAACACCAGCTCCAACAACTCTTATTTGCGGTCCATTCCATACTCCTCTGCGATATTCCAAACCCAAAATTGTACAATAGCTCGTGATATTAGGGACCCCAGGGACATATGTATCATTAGATGCGCAGGTGCAGTGGCACCTGGACACATAGATCTAAGGGGGCAATGCATTCAAATTAAGGCTATTTTTCTTACCCAGCTGGAGGACATGTCTGCCTCATTTCCTAGTTGCGTTATAGCACAAGGCACATTTAGAATACCGTTGTGTAAGGAACTAATTTTTCCCCATATATGAAATGGCTCCTGATCTTTGCAACCACACCAGGTTACCAAGGACATCCTCCTCCCAAACATGCACTGTAGATCCTGATCACATTCAATACATATCCTTCCCTCACCCCTCTACTACATAATTCCATACCTGAACTTGTGTGGGAATCCCACATTGTCTTTGGCATTTGTGAAGTAAAATCTGTCATTAATGAGGCATAGCAGCACTCTTTTTCAGTAGTAAGGAGTGCCACCTCCCACGCCTAGAACCTCAGGATCAGCATCAACAGCAAACTCGACATGACCGCCCAACTTTTCTTGATGCTAAGAATAACTGCCATACCCTGCTGGAGAAGAAAAGAGTGGAGCCTATTAAATCGACTGGGGCCCTGGCCTGCTTCGGTCAAATGCTGGGTTCTTGGTACCCACAGGTTTTGCTTAAAATGTATGTGGCTAAGTGCATTTTGCAGGTCCGGTCATGGTAGTGAGGTTTGGTGTTATGTGAAGACTGACAATCCAAACAGTAGAAAATAAATTTCTCAGACAATTGGTACAGGTACTACAATGTACACTGGCCTGGTCTGTACATGCTGAGCTTGGAGTTTGATTTCTTGCTGATCTAGTGGCCCTCAGCCCACTACTTTGTTGGGTAAAAGTTCGGACCAAACAGGATCTCAAGCTAATTAGACTGATCTTCTCCGATTGCTTAGGACTGGCTGGTGTACCTAGAATTCCATGGATTGCCTATATTAAGATGGCACTTATGACCCTAGGGAGAGCAGATGCCTATCTGATCCCTTATTCTCTGAGACCAAGTGATTTATAGGGAATAAAGACACTGTTCTTTGAGTGGGCAATGTCAAATAGAGAAGGGGTAGAAATGTTGAAACCTTTAATGAGGGGCCATACGCTTTTAAAGTCTGTTCAGGGAATGGAGCAGTATTTGGTGCAGGTTACCAGAAGGCATGACCGATTTCTCCTGGTCAGGTTTCGTTTCAATCAAATTCACCATTTACTGGCCTCTCCCATTGGCTAGGTGCACTCTGGTAGTAGTTTGTCCTGCGGCTGCAACAAGTCTCTGCAGGACACCTTACACTTTATAATTTTTTCTAATTACTATAGTTGGCCCAGACAGAGGTTCCTGCTACGACAGCTGAGGTCCCTGAACTTTAACCAAGTATGCCCTGCTCTTATGTACTTACAATTGCTTCCCAACTAATGTTTTACTTGCCGTATCGAGCTTTCTACAGGCAGCCTTGGCATCTAGATGCTCGAGGCCTGATTGACGGCCTTGTGTATGCAGCTGATATCGTGTTTTTTAATCCTGTTTTTATTCAGTATTTTTATGCTGTTTTTATGTAATTGTGTCTTATTCATATATTGCTATTGTAATGTATGCTGTTGTTTTATGGTTGCTTTGTTCGACCGAATAAAGATTTTATGATGATGACCACCTAAGTCAATACCATCACGCTTCCATATCCTGAAGATGCAGAGGAATATTTTCAAATGGCTCCCAATGATCACCCGTAAAACCGTCACACACGCCCAAGTCACAGGCAAGCTGGACTGTGTAGGAACACCCTCTATGCATGGATGAACAAAAAAGTCTCCAGAAGGCTGCAGACCATTCAAAACTCGCCAGCTAGAATCACTCTCAGCATCCCACACCACACTCACGTAACACCGGGGACCCTGAAGGAGCTCCCCTGGCTCCCTGTTCACAAACAGGCACAATTCAAACTCCTCACCCACACTTTCAAGGCACTACATAGAACTAGCACAGCACACCTCAACATTCGCATCGGCTTTCACAAACCTTCCAGACACCTCCACTCATCCAGACTCCTGCTTGCACACATCCCACTTCGAGCCTTCTCCTACATCCCTCCTAAAGCATGGAACGGTCTGCCACTACACATAAGAGCCTCCTCCTCACTTCTTGAATTCCACAAGAAGACCTGGCTTTTTGAGTAGTCCCACTAGGCCCTAGATGTGCCTAGACTCACACCAAGTGGTCGAAGTGGGCGGGATCGGAAGGGCACGGCGTGCCCCTACTTTTTTAATTCAACAAAGTCCGTTCCCCTACTTCTTCATTTAAAAAATGCGTCCCAGGACGGCAGGAATGTTCCCGTAATATTTTTTAAGTTTGGATCATCCAGCCCGGTGTGGTGCACATTGAGGAAGGCCTCTGCAGTTGCCACAACCTCCTCCTCCTTCCCCCTGGCCTGCCCAGCAACACTGTAGGAGCCGTGTTTTACTGTAGGAGCAATCAATCAGCACGCGAAAACGACTATCTATGATGGCCCGGCTGCTACAGTGTGATTTACACCTCATTTAGTGAGGAGGCCACCTGCCTGCCCCCACTGTGGCCAATACAATGGACACATTAGGACGCATTGGCAGCCCCGCCCTTGACCTCATCTTCCCTTTATTTTCTTCGGGCTCACCCAAACTGACGACGCCACAAGGGTAGGAAGAAGACTCTCCAGTGTTGAATTCGTTTCAGGCTGTGCCCAAACCATGGCGCTTTTAAAAAAAATAACTGTAGAAAACTATTAATGTCTTATCAGCTGTTTTCCTTATTTTATTTTATTAAATGTGTACTGCTGCTCTGTCTGTGTTCAGGGATGTGGTCTTTTAAAAAAATACTGTCTACCTTTTTTAAGGATATAACATAAAAGCAGCCCGAGGTGTCCAGTTTTGTGACACACGAGCACAGGGGCCCCTTGTGCACCCCATCCAGGGTCAGACTGTGAAAACAAATAAGCCCAGGCACCAAGGCCGGACTGGCATAATGGGCATCAGGCGGAGGCTGGAGCGGTGGGTGGCTGGTTTTGTTACTGGGGGCTGCAAAACCGACCCCCAGTAACAAAACCAGCAGGGCTGTCCAGCACAATGACTCACTTCTCACTCTCAAAAACGCATAAATCACTGCAGAGTTCCTTGTAAACCCAGCAGTTTTCAGGCAACAATAAAAGAGTCAAGATGTATATCTCTGATGGTTGATCTTCCTGTTGGAGAGAGGTCAGAGTATTGTCTATTGCCAGTTTTGACTCATCTATTGTAGCGCCGAGGGTTAATATGCCTGCTGCAAAGAACTTGTACCATACAGATCACAGAACTGTATTTAATGTGCATAGCTCAGTGGGTTACTGCTTTTGTCACAGAGATTCTTTAGCTACATGCAGTGCATAACTTACAATCGTAATAAATCTAGCACCTGAGCTATGACCTACCATCAAAGAGCTGCATGCAAACTGCATGGAGCAGGTTTGGAAGTTATTTTTTTCCCCAGTCTTTCATTATTCTGATACTGCTAAAATGGGTTTGTTTGGGTAGAAATACATTCTTATTAGTAATTCCAACCACTGTGTTACGTTCTCAGGTTGTGCTTCTCCAGATCTCAAAAAATGCCAACATGGGGCCGTATTACGTATTGCCATTGTTTGCGCCCAGCGCATCTTTCCAAAGGTGCGCTGGGCGCAAACAATGCAATGCGCCCCATTATGGCGAATGTGCTGCCCTGGGGGCAGCAGCGAACTTGTGCTGCCCTGGTGGCAGCGCATTCATGTGAAAGCACGGAGCAGCTGCTCCGTGTTTTCACAGTGCAGGCGGCACCTGCCAGCACTTTCAAAGGGGATTAGAGTTCCCCTTGCAGGCGGGTGCAGTCAGTGACTGTACCGGCCTGCAAGGGGATGTCTGGGGGGTCCATGGGACCCCCTTTACCCCCTGCAGAGGGCTGCTTTCAGGGGGCGCACTGACAGTGCGCCACCATTTAAATTGCACACTGTCAGTGCGCCTCCTGAGGGCTTCTTTGACTCTGCCCCCGCGTCTGTAATATGGCACAAGCGCAGTCAAAGGAATTCCCTCATTTGCATAGGGCACGCCCTATACAAATGAGGGAACACCTTCTGGTGATAGCGCTGGCGCTTTAAGTGCGCCAGCGCTATTGGTATTATAGAAGGGGAAGCACAAGCGTCTGCGTCCCCTTCTATAATACCAAAGTGCCCGGAGGCGTGCAAAGCCAGCGCAAACGCCCATTGTGCCCCCGGGGCTCCATATGTAATACGGCCCCAGAATTGATGGCATCTGAATCGTACACCTTGTAGTCCCTTTTGTCTTGTATAACATTTTCTAAACACTGATTTACACATGTATGATTCATTGTCTCTGTATGTGTGCATGATGTAAAGTGCTCCAAGTCCCTACACTGGTATAGGAAGCGCTATAAAACAAATGAAATGCATGTGAGAGGGGCTATGGAGAGATGAGGGGCAGTGTTGGAGGGTGATAGTGAGGGAAGAGCCCCAATAAGATTGTTGTATCCTGGTGCACCGTAAGGTCATCATTTACTGTGCTCTAAAAGCTAATACAATTGAATATATAATTAAATGTGTTGTAGAATGCACCATTTATGTAAATTTTCCAAAATTTTCTTGGGGAGAGAACACCCTCTCCCCATGTCCCCTTTGTAGTGGTGAGGCTCGCTTGCTGCATTTGCTCGCAACACACCGTACAGGGGATCAGCAAAATTTGCTAGGGCTGCTTTGGGTTCCCAGTTCGGCCCTGTCTGGCACCAAATTAAAAGTGGCCCGTTTAGCAAATGAGATATCTAAACAAGCATTGGCAAAGCCAAACCGGTCTTGCCTTTGGGACCTCTTAGGTTTGTGATTGTTTTTTAGCAACGCTTTACAGCATCACTAACATACTATTGTGTCACCCCAAAAAAATTAAGCTGGATGTATTGTTCACTTCCCAAATGAAAATATAATTTTGCCTTTTACTCTCAAGAGCTGTCTCAAGTTTTTTGTGGGTAGGAGAGTTAGCCAAGCCAGACAATTCAAAAGGTACCATTTGCAGGACACTTGAATACATAATGTCGATGTTTTAGCAGCTAGCTGGCTGACATGAATGTGGAGGAGCCCTTGTGGGTATCCGTGAGTCAGATCAGATTTACCTGAAGAGTCTCTTTATCTTCTGAGCCCTGCTTAACCCCTTCCTTGCTGTCCACGAGTGCAACAAAGGCCCACCAGTGTACAGAAGGAGCCCTGTATTCATGTCCTCAACTTTCGAGGCAAAAAACACTCATTGGTTTCTGAACAATGAGTGTAAAAGCGTTAAGGTAACAATGTCGTTCTTGCTTATATTTCGCATGCTTTACATAATCTTGCATTGCCTATGAGGGTTTGCTTTTTCCAGGATGATGTTAATTTTTTTCAGATAGTGCATAATTTGAGTTGAGTCACATCCAGGTGTTTATAACGGGGCACAATTGGGTTGTAGTTGAAGGCAGTGCAAGTTTCTCTCAGTGTGGCAGAAAGGTGTTCGGGGGGGAGGATGTGGCACTATGGCCAGAGCTACCGAATTTGGAACTGGGGAATCGGGCTTCATGACCAGTCCACTAGACCACTCTTCTGAGGGAGCACATTCCCCTACTAGACCTTAGAAGGCCCCGCTAGACCGTAAAAGCCCTGGTCTCTTAGCACCAGCAGGTGGACCCTACCAGAGGCAAGTGTGGGTTAACCTTGAAGGCCTGTCCACCACAATCCATACTGAAGTTCACCTCCAGTCTTGCGGGCAGGCCTACGAAGCAGCACACCCTAGATCAGCAGAGACTTTGTCACTGAGGTCACAGGACCCTTGAGGCCAGTCCGCCTCACCCATTGGTGCCTCGATTGGCCTTGTTCCAGCAGTAGTAGTGAAACTCACCAGGGATCAGCAGTGCAGGATTTGCACGCACACCAAACTAAGGGGCATATTTACGAGGGCCTTGCATCATGCTTGCACCACGGGACACAAATCTATAAGTCATATTTATGAAGCCACGCAAAGCCACTTTGCATGGCTTTAAATGGTTTAATAAATATGGCGTAATGCAACACAGCACAAATTGCTGCTTTGCCTTACTCTGCACAAGGGAGGCGTTGCGGTGAGTGTTCCCACTCAACTCCCATGGTTTATGACGCATTCCCAGATTTACGAGGACTTGTAAACATGGGACTGCATCAAAATCTTACGCCTTCCCAAGGGAGGCACAACAAAGAGAAATATCTTCATTTCTCCCTGTTTTTCCTCTTTCTATATGTGCAGCACACATAGAAAGAGGAAGAAGCCTCCCAGGATTATTTTTGTGCAGGAAGGTGCCCCTTTCTGCACAAAAACAATCATGCATGCAACAGAGGCACCCTTTTACCATGGTGCAAGGGTGCCTTCGTTGGCACTAGGCTGACGAACCGGCACCAGCGCACTGGGAAAGGACAGGAATGCACCGTATTGAATAAATACAGTGCATTCCTGCCCTTTCCCTGTGATGCAGGGCAGCACAGCAAAGTAACTTGCTGCGTTGCACCACCATTCCTGTATATATGCCCCTAAGTTAGCAAACTTCACGGTCTCTCTGCTTCATGCACAAGCACTTTAACATGTGCTGCTGCTTTCGAGCAGCTGCAATTATGCTGCAATGGAGGACAAAATTATGTTGCAGTGTTGAATAAATTATGCAGCAAAGGATGGCTGCAGCGTAATGTGGTAAATTTTCTGATACTTTATTATTTTGACATTTTTACACATACCAACAGTCTCTGCAAAGCTTTCCCCTTATTAATAGCAGTTTAACATACATGCAGCAGTGAGAACGGTGACCAGTCAACCTTTGTAAAAGGCCCTTCACTTCACAGCAACACAAATCACATTGTTTTGATCCATTTGAGCTATAAACAATTTTTTAGTTAAAACCATCAGATTATGCAGCAGATGATGTATTATGTGGCAAATACGGCAGAGCTTTAATTATGTGGAAAACATTTGCAAACTAGGATATTTTGCCATTCATGTTTGAATTTCTCTCATGCAGTCTCTGTTGGGTGTTATTTCTAGACACCTACAGTGCTCGTGGAGAGACAAAGGATGAAGGTGTCTAATGGTGATTGCAGAGGATAGTAGTCTGAAGGGGAGAAAATAACTGATTGAGATAATCCGAGGCCCACTACCTATTTCTGACTCTCATAATTTCAGAATTGATGCATCTCCAATTCTCATTGCTAACTAACTTAAGTAGTAATTACACAAACTACTAATATAATAGTTGTATCTCATTCATCTGATACTGCTAAAAGCATCTGCAAAACCAACAGGTCTGGGTTGTTTTAGGTGTATATATTCATTTGTGAGTGCTATGTCTAGATACAATTCCAGGAAACTAAGAGCAGTGCTTTAAATGGGATCAAAATAGTGCAGGTACTCATTTAAATGTGGCGAGTGGGTGGGGCTTGGGGGCAGGGCTTAGGGCAAGACATGCCGATACTTACTGACTTCGATACTACTTGCAGCACATACCAAAACACAAGAGAAATGTCTTTCAATAAACAAAGCAGGTTTGTTTACTCATTACACAAAACGAAAGCCAAACGCGGCGATATTTTAACATTTCCTTGTTTTGTAATATGTGCAACATCAATACTGTTAATTGCTGTTGCTTGGCACAATTCTATATATTCTTGAGTGACACAGAAAGAAACAAGCAGACATACACACAAAAAGCATTCCACACATTTCCTTTAATTTCACTTCCAAGAGTGTCTCTATTCTCTCCCCCTTTCTCTCGTTTTTCTCTCACACAAAAACAATCACAGGCAAGCAGACAAACATAAGCAGACACTTAAAAGAATCAGGTGGGATTAAAGCCATTTGAACCTGATTACCACCCACGGCTTTCTTAATTACGCTGTCACCAGGCTGCCTCGATGTCTGTGTTTGCAACCCAGCATGATGGTGAACACCCGGACGGTATGCAAATGAGCCCACGCTGAATTGTTCAGCTGGGCTCGGCACAGGTCTACAGAAGTGCCTTGGCTATCAAAGAAAGGCCGCCAGCACCAGAGTTTCATGAGTACCGGTACTCTCCTCGGCAGTAGAGAAGTGCTGGTACTCCGAGTGATAAATCTAAGAAGTGCCGGTACTCAGTACCAGTGAGTACCAGCCCATTTAAAGCACTGACTAAGAGGCATCTAATGCTGGCCTCATGACATGTTGCGTGAAACACATAAAAAAGTAGGACTACAATTTTGCATTGACTGAGGGGCACAGAATGATGTTATTAACAGTGCTCCCCAACACGTGGGGCCTCCTGTCATAGAATTTAAACCCAACTTTTATGTTCAGAAATGATTAGAAAAAGGGAGGAGCAGTGCTGATGAAAGAAACTGTATGGCTCAGAGAGAAATGGCTTATGATTCCACTTATACGCGTTTTTGGGAAATTCTGTGATTGAAAACGTATCCCACATTGCAAATGTATTTTAATGTCAATAACTCATATATTTAACCTCAAATAAGCGTGTATCTACTGGTTGCATTAAATAACGTTATAAGCTGTAACTGGTCAGTGAAATGCCAAACGTACTAAAAATTGGTATGTTATGCTCTTTCTAGCCACACCTGACTCCGCCCACTGACCCAATCCTCTGATTATTCCCACCCCCTGATGCTCCGCCCACAGTTCCCCTACTTATTTGTCCCCACTTCGACCACTGCTCACGCCTACTCAGCGCCAGGATACTCTCCTAGTGCGCTCTACAAATCTGCATAACACTCACTTACCAGACCAGATTCTGAATAGGTATATCCACTAAAAAACAGTGATATTACTCCCGAGCTTATCCTCTGCCCTGAGGTGACATATGCAGGTGGGCAGGCCCAGCAACTGTACTATGGAGCTCTGGAGCTTAGATTTGTGAAAGTGATGATCCGATTCCCCGTTTCATCGCAACTAATCTAATATCCATTTCCACTCCCGAAGGCTGAAGATATGCTAGCACCATTCCAATTTTCTAACTACTCGTCTTATCATTAACACCAGGGTGCATATTTTTCTTTCCATCACACCTTTAGTCCTCCCTATACTTACTACCTTTTGTCTCATGTACCTGAGCGCTCCTCGCTGACCTAAATAGACTCCTATGATTCTATGAAGTTAGGCATGCCCAGAAACCGCCACCCCTACGCCCTTGAGTATTGGCACCATGGAGGTATAGGAAGTTTTGACCCTCTCCCTCTGGTGACGTCACGGACACGTCGGAAGTAACTTACCTCCGAGATGACGTCATGGAGGTACCGGAAGGGGGGCTTGCTCAGGAGGCGCTCGGTGAGCGGCGGTTTCCGTATCACCCTGCCCAGGCTCTCCTGGGTGCTCTGAAGCACCGTGGGGTTCATAGCTTCAGACAGGAGAGCCCGGCTCCTGACCCACACTACACCGCGCTAGCAGCTCTGCGCAGTCGCACACCGCTCGTTACCAACCACCGCTGGTGCCCTTAGCAACAAGAGACAACAGGCAAGCCCCGCCTACTGCCGGACCTGACCCCGCCCAAGTTTTAGTGAAGCCACGCCCTAAAAAGCTAGGCAAGCCGTCTCGAAACAGTGTGGCACTACGGACTACTTTCGAACAGTAAACCCATACTTTGAACCTTCGTATAAATTCTGATCGAAGCAGAACCCGCCTTACCCATCAGAAAATGAAAGGACTCCCAGCTTTGAATCCGACCCAGCCACTTTGCCCTTCGTAAATCAGTCAGTTGTGTTGACGTAGTGTGGGCCCCAAATTCTTCTGTCTCTTAACAGTGTATTCGCATTTTATATGTGGTTTTAAGAGGAGATTACTGATTCTATAATGAGGTTGCATTTATGCAATTTCTGGTTTTGAACATAGGGTAGATTTACAGGCAGGGCCACGTGGAATTATGCTGCAGGGGCAGGCCAAGTTATGCAGCATAGATGAGTATAATGTGCGGCAAGAAAAGGTATATTATGCGGCGTAGTGCGGCACTTTTATGTTACAATTTCTTCATTATTTTGTCATTTTAACACTTGTTAACGCTGTCTGGCCATTGGTTGCACCTGATTAGTACCTTTGTAACACCCAAATATAGCAGTACTCAACAGAAAGGTGAACAGTCAAGCTTTTTAAATGGTCTTTCACTGCGTGGCAACATGTGTTTCTGCGTTTTTAGTAACTTTTGAACGGTCTGAGCTAGAAAAAAAAATTGTCTTTTGTTAAAATCTGCAGATTATGCTACAGATGATGGATTATGTGGCAAATGCAGCAAATCAAAAATTATGCAAAAAACACTGCAGCCGCAAAATCACATAATTCCAGTGGCCCCGATTTCGGATAAGGTTTGGTAAGTGACCATTTAACAGGAGATACATGCCAGCCAAGCATCATGAATTCCGTAAAAAGCACTGTTAACTTGGACAGTAGGGTATACAGGAGAAGAAGAGTAAAGGGGCAAGGATGTAGCCTTACGGCTAGAGCAGTCGACCTCGAAGCTGGGGAACCAGGTTCGAGTCTCGGGAACGACGCTAAACATCCTGTGATTCTGGGCAAATCACTTCATCTCCCGGTGCCCCCCCAAAAAAATGAATGTGTCCATCTGTATTGAAACTGGTGCTCATGTAAAGCGCTCTGATACCCGATTTCTCAGGTCTAGTTTGCACTATATAAAATTCTTAAAAAAAAAAAAAGGGCAGCGGGACTGTTGGCGTGCAAACCAGTCCCTCATAACCTTACCAAATTGGTACCAATGGCTTGGATCTGGAGCACTGTAGTCCTTATATGGACTTTGATTAAATGAAAATGAAATCCAGTATTTGTAAAGCGTGAACAATTACCCGAGGGTGTCAAGGCGCTGGGGCCATCGGGAAGATTAAGCGAGCTATTGCCCAGAGTCACATGGTGCTGGGCTAACCTGGAGCCGGGGATCGAACCGTGAGCCCCTGTGTTCCGGAGTCAGGCGCCCTGGCCGCTGCGCCACACCTCTTCCCTCTCCCTAATTGGACCAGTCTCTAATTCGGATGATCTCAATTCAGTAATAGGGGTTATGACATTCACAGTATGAACGTCGGACACAGGTCAAGATTTTAGAAGTTTATATAAAAAATTATTAAGTAAAATACATGAAGTATCTCATAAAAATTTGTTAGCAAAAAAGAAAAAAGATCATAGTGCAAAGAACCCAGTAAACCAGTAAAGTTCAATGCAAAATTCAGCATAGATTCGCCTTACAAAGTGGGGAATGTGCTTTGGGGTTACAAAGGAAAAGTACATCCTTTTATAGGACTTTAGACAAAAGACTGCATACATTATTAGGCATTTACATGGTTCTCAGGATCAGTGGCGGCTAAAACAAACAAAAAGTGGTGGGGTGGGTGGAGAGGGCGCAGGGGGAGAGAGCGCGGGGTTAGCCAGGTTGGGGCATGTGGGGGTTAATAATAATTTTAAAAAATAGACTTACCTGAAGCTGGCTCTTTCAAAGTTGGGCTCTCAGACCCACCACCAATCGCGATATCCTCAAAGTCCGGCAGGGCTCTGGAGGGGCTCCCCTGAGGTGGAAGGCGGCGATGTGGAGGCAACCTTACTGCTGGACCCGGGGTCTCCAATGCAGGCGGCAAGAGTCTCTGCCCCCTTGGGTGGCTTCCTGAGGTTTGAGAGCGCCTCTCGCTCCAAGGGCACTGTCAGGCAACGGGTGGCTGCAGGCTGCACGGTCCCTCCCGGTGTTCCTGCAAGGTTGGTGGTTGTGCCAGAAGCACCGTTTGGCATGTGGAGGTCATAGGGAATCTCCCAATCCACCCACACTGCTCACACTGAAGTGCAGAGCATGCAGGTATGCGCAGTTACCCATCTCAGCCAATTAAATCACTGCTCTCATGCTGTTTATCACAGTAAACAGCATAAGAGCAACATGAACATTGGCGGGCAGATGAACGCAGCGCTCCATCGGAGACTTTGTGGAGCTGTCTCTGCTTCCCAGTCCCCCACCCCCCATAGCAATGACTGGGGAAGCCTGAACTACGCTTGTCAGGCTAGCCGCAAGCAACATACTGACCAACCTGACATGCGCAGTTTATATACAAAGCTCCAGCTGGTGGTTGCAATAAACCATGCCCAGTAAGAGGACAGGATGCTTCGCCTGGGAAGATAGGTACGTAGGGATGAAATGGCTCGCAGGTAGCAGGTCAACGCCCCTGCGCCCATATTAGGAAACCACCGCTGCTCACGATATGCACCAATGAGGAACAAGCAAGAAGAAATATTTTACTACACAATACATGTGAGGATTCTCTCATAATACTATTACATTAAATACAGTTACTCTCACAGTTTATTCAAGCACAGTAATCAACACATTTTATAAACAATAGTCTTAGACATTTGGGATGTCCTTGGTTAAGTACAGCATCGTGAGAAGCTTCTAGAAACGCTCAATATTTAGAACCGAGAAATAACAACAACAAGGATCACATGGTGTGGTGTAGCGTCACTTCAAGATGGAAGACATCTTCAGTTTGATTACAAGCAGTTTAGAAGCATAAAAGATGAAACGGCATTCACAGGGCTATAGAAACTCATATTTCGAGGTCATTTTTATTTTATGTAGGGGGTTTGGGCTATATTGTGGGGGAAGCTTGTGAACACTGGCAGCCCTCAACATTTTGAACAGGTGCAGCACTGAGACTGCGATTACACAGCACATGATGCATGCAAATTCAAATCCTTTTTGAAGAGGCTTGGACCCGCCCTGCAAATCTGTAGCACTTTCTGCTTTCTGTGAGAGACGGAAGCCTGCATTGCTACTGCAATGCAGGACCTGCTCTATGAGTAAGCAAAGCATGCAGTGCTCCTACTTGATTTGTACATGTTGTGTGATGGGCAAAGCTTGTGCTGCTGTAACTGTCCTCTGATGAACAGAAGCTTACACTATTTCTGGCCAAAATGTGCATGTTCTATGAAGAAGAGGTGTTTACACTTCTGTTACACCATCTTATAAAGAAACAAAGGATATACTGAATGCACTTGCATAACATGCCCTATGAATAAGGGAATATTCCACAATATTTGATATGAGATGCCAAGACCCTGAGTACTGAGGAAGGTGCCTGATCCCATAGGGGCAATATTTGAGTGTTGAAACATAGTGACAGAAGAGAGAATTAGCATCCCTTACTCAACCCTCCTGTTTTGAATCTTGTAGTAGGGAGACACCAGTGAAAAGCATTTTTAGTTGACCCACACACAATTTTAATATAGGTCGAAGTTTAACAAAGGGAGAACATAAAATGTCGACTTGAGTGACATAACCTCACCAAACTAGGAAAACCATATCCAAGAAACTATACAGCCAGTAAAAAGTAGTACTCTCAGATGCTTTTCAGTGCTAATATGACACTATTGATGAAGCATACCGCACTAGGTAATTGATGGTTCATCATCCTAACTGAGCGCATACATGTATGGTGATTCCATAGGAGGTTTGGCTGTTTCTTCCAGGACGTTGTATTTCTTGAATGTTTATGCCTATTCACAGAGAGTGTACAACAATTCTTTAATTCCTCTCACTTCCTCTTTAATGTTTAGCTACCTGTGTTCTGTATGTGTGAACCGTGCGATGTCCCTCCTGCTTCTGTGACCTGTCTTTTAATTATTCTGTATGTTAGGGAAGGTTGTACTGCTGCTGCCTATGTTGTACTTTTGTTGTGAGGTGAAGCTCGGTGTGAAACTTTCCACTACACAAAAAACAAAAAGATTTGCAATGTCAATGCTTGTATTGATGCATAATGTGAATGAAAAAGTGAACCCTCACAAAATACGTGAGCAGAGTTTACTTTTGGTTTTATGTCTGGAATAAGCATTTTTTATTTAACTAGATAATGTTGTTAAAATGTAAATTGTACCTGACTAGTGGCTTGATGTCATGCATAACACCTTAGGCCAGTTCTGACATTGTAGCCAACAGCACCTTGTATGCTGGGGTTTTGAGCTTTTAATGTTCA
Source organism: Calotriton arnoldi (assembly GCA_963921515.1). NCBI lineage: Eukaryota > Metazoa > Chordata > Amphibia > Caudata > Salamandridae > Calotriton > Calotriton arnoldi. The sequence continues at coordinate 1,909,044 of CAWUFW010002548.1, read as the reverse complement.
AATTAAAACTATAAGCCCCACAATTCAACATACTGTTGGATGAAAAGCCAAGAATGGAGGATGGCATTATATGCAGGGCCACCGAAATTTAGCAACTGAGGAAGACTTATGCAGCTAGGAAAGGCAAGTTATGTAGCATAATGCAGCACAATCTGTAGCAGTATTATTTTTTGACTCTGACATTTTAGCCACTATCAAGTGTGCCTGGGCAAAGTTGCACCACATTAATACCGGTTTGACATCTGAATACAGCAATCAGTAACTTGAAGGTGACCGATTAAACTTTGCAAAGAATCTGCCACTACTCAGAATTACGTGTAGTATTTTTTGTTTAATAACTTTTGATCTGTTTAAGCTAGAAACAAAATGTCTGATCCGTGATCCATGATTATTCGGAAACCACTGCAACCACAGTAATGCATAATTCTGGTAGCCCTGACTATATGCCAAAGTACCAATTGCAAGGCTTCTGAAATCCAAAATAAACTGTAGTTCTTAATTTTCTGCCTTTCTTCTTTTAGGCAGTGAAGGGTCAAACAGCACAAGGGGTGAGAGGGCAGAGCAAGCCTTTCAAATGCAGATGCAAGCGACTCACTGATAATGGGCTAACCCAATGGGATGTGGGTTATAAAGATATTTACCAGAAGAACGCGAGCAGCTGCTGCTAAAGTGTCTGACGAGATGCTAAGAAAAGAAAAAAACAATGTGGAGACTGATGTGATATATGTGGAGTGCCTCAAACTAGTGCAGCACGTGCTGCAGGTGCTGCCCCGCAAAGGCCACCAGGGCTTTTGAAGACTGTATGCGGGATCCTTCGTGACAGGCGACAGCACCAAAGTTGCACATGAACCATACTAGACATGAGCAAGAGAATACATTCTTAGTGAGAGCCAAGCCATGGTGTTAACTTGGCTCTGAGAGCCAAATCATTAGCTGGGAATTTCCACCGATTTATGATGTGACTAACACAGCAGGCAGTATGTAAAAATATGATAAAGACTCTATCAAATTGCAACTATTATTACATGAATGCTTGTTTCAGTTTGGTACATTAGGCGATCCCACTGCATTAACACTTGTTAAAAATATTAGCTTTTTAAACATTAATTTCCCAATATCCTGATGTCAATGTGATGAGAGAACTAAGAGATATCGGTTTATCATGTGCACTGTGTACATGGACATGAACTGAATTCCTTCAAGATGTTCTCAGATCTGACAGAGTCAAAACACGAGGCAGAGTGAAGCATAGTGATTTCCTTAGGATCACATATTTTGGTCACGTTTGTAGTGTCTTACGAGTTAGAAATGATGGTACCCTTTTGGCTCCTGAGGGACTCCGTAGAACTGTGACATCACTGTTAGAGCGGAATGCATTGAAGGCTAGTTTAGAATGTTGAGTTTGCAGTTACCCGCAGGCGGATAAAGATGTGTAAAACTAAGCTCTGTGTGTGATGTAGTCATGGGCGGGTACCCAGGCTGGGGAACACGCTTCATCTGGCGACGAGTTAGGGGGTAAGTAACCCAAAGATCGACAGTGCTCTCTCAGAGAGTTTGCCATAGTCCAAGCAAACTGCTTGTGCATGCCATGTGTGTTGCAGTCAAAGTAAGGAATCAACACTTAACACATGTGGAGTCAAAGCGCAACTCCAGCTGCTGTAAAGAAGTTGAAAACAGCAAAAGCATTGCAGAGAAATCTACATATCAGAGATTGAGAACCTACTAGTCAGATCGTACTTAAAGGTACCGCACTGATATGCAATATACAGTCACACGTAATACGGAGTGATAACGCTAAAAGCGGATGCAACCAGGTTTTAAAAGAAGCAAATTTCGCCAGCAAATTGCAAGGTAATGTTAGGATCAGAAGCACTGCAACCAGGTGTCAGAAGGTATAAAGCGATGCCTAAAAGCAGAGCAATTCAGATACAAGAAACATTCATCTGCTCACCAGAGCTGAATAATGAGTCATGCCACAGCGCTGAGTGCAGTAGCCACAGAAGAAGTGCCCAGGGTTGTGTTTAAGGAGCTGTTCATACCTGAAGGGGCACACCATCAACAATGCTGGGTGGCGCCTAAGAACAACTACAGAGGCCTCCAGAAAAGGCAAGACATCCCATTGAGATCAAGAGGGATGTCCCAGTTCCATCAATTGGTTAAGAGGACCCAGAGACCAGAACAGCACAGGGCCTTAGAGATGGTATGCATGAAGCAGGTCCTAGAGGGCAGCGGACAGTGTCGAAGAGACCTCAGCTCTTAGGTGTCAGCCAGTCACATGAATGGTTATAATGGCGCTGCTTTCCTGAAACCACCACCACCGTTTGAAACAGCCAAAAAGCAAAATATTGGCGATAGATGGACTGCTTGGATAGAGACATTTGATGATTTCATTGATGCACTTGAAGAAACTAATAACAAAAAGATTATCAAGTATCTCAAAAATCTTGCTGGTGATAGTGTAAAAGAAGTTATAAATGGGGGGGGGTAGCCAAGAAGGCCAAGGTGGCGGGCGCAAGCTCCTGAGCTCCTAGCCAAACAGCTCCACAGGACTAATTTTATAGGTGCTGGTGGGCCTGCAGCTGGGGGGAGGGGGGAAAGCAGCCATTAGCCCCCTGGCTGGTTGCCCATCGGAGGTGCTCCGAGGCCCCCTTCACATTCCCCAGCCACCGCTGCTGATGCTGGCCTGAGGCGTGCTGCCTTCGACATGGCATCCCGAGGCTTGCTGCAGGCTACCCACCGAGACTACGGTGGTTGGGTGGTCGGGCTTGTGGGGCAGTTATCCTTGCCCCCGGGGGGCATACCTCCGGCTAGTTGCACTGGTGCAGGCCTCCTGGTGGGGACCTTTTGGCCTTGATAGGCCCCATGAGGCACGTGGCCGCGCGGGCGGTGGCCTGCTCGCTGGGCGGGGCTGCCTGATTTTGCAGCGGCCCACCACTACGAGAGCGGGTGCTGCAAAGTACTCTCCCCTGGCGCCGACAACGTCTGGCACCTGCTGGGGGGCACGTTGGCTTGGGTAGTCCCTGGCGGAAGTGTTGGCCTTCCCCATAGTACCTCGCCATATTGGACTTTCGGCCCCTGGACTTGCCACTCCCAGCAAATTCCAGGGAGAGCCCTTCGGATGGGAGGATGCTTGCAGGCTGGTTGGGGAGTTGCAGCCCCGGGTCAGGCCCACTCCCAATTGCCTGGATGATGGACATAGCTCTGGGCGACATTCCTGTTCCGTGACTCGGGGCAGCCTGTGTGGCTTTTTCGCAGACTCTGGGCTGAGTGGTCACTGCCGATACCTTTCTCCCCTTCTGCACTTACAGGTGCGGTTCTGCTCTGGCATGGACCCCCTACCTACCTGGTGCCCCGTTGGTGGTGTAGCCCCGGGTAGTCATCTGTGGTTTCCCCGGTCGCTCCCCGCGGCTCTGGGGGTTCCTCTCAAGGCCACGCTGCGGGGCGACCGCTACGCCATCGGAGACGTGACTGGGACCCTGCACTGACTGCTCGTGCTGCCCGGGTTTCGTGCCTGGCGCAAGCGGGTCGGCTGCTGTTCACAGCGTTGCCCTCCTGTACTTTCTATGCTCCTGCTGCCACCCTGCGGGTAAATCACCAACTTATTACCCACCACAACCTACTTCAGATATGTACCGCTTGGATGTACTGATTCAGAATGGGCCGGGACAGGAGCCAACCGGGCCAGGCCAAGATGGATAAATATACAGACCCTCTTGGGAACTCGGGGGGGGGGGTGCCTCATGGACCGGACCAGAGGCCCCAACGACTGAGGCCATTACGTCCCTCATCCTACAAGCCTTTAATGACTCTAAAACCCTTCAGGAAACCAAGATTGGGGAAGTGAGGACAGACGTGTCTCTGCTGCGCCACATGGTCGAAAGAGTCTCTGATGCAGAAACAAGGATTTCCACTCTGGAAGACACTGTTAAACACCTCTACTCGGAGGTATCACTTTATTGGCATTTTGTGTTTATACTTACATTCATTGTAGGGTATGCAAAAGGAGCATTAACATTTCAGCTAATGACAATAAACAATATTCAAGCATTCTACAAGAATATGCATCAAGTTATTTCCCAGTAAGGCATGTTTCTAGATAAGCACATCAGTAATGCACGTCAAGCATACAAGCCCCTAGTTGGTCCCTTACTGAAAATTCGCGGTCTGAGGGTCTTCAGGTGAGACAACTTAGCTCAGCGCCAGAACAGTTGCAAGCCAGAGATTTTTAATGTTTAACAATTCAAACATTAACATAAAGTTGCCTAGGCCATTCTCAGTCCATAACATCAGCGACCCCTACAGCGCTCCGACCACCCTACAGGAGGCATTCCACCAACCACCCACATGGAGTATAGTCGTCAGCATGAGACCTAAGTGTGCCCATCCCTATTCATGCACCGTGTCCCTGGCTGGAGAGTTTCCTACCACCGGGTGTGTAGTGAGTTGTATGGCCCCTAGTATGGAATCCTAGTGTTTCGCAATAGTATATTTTCATAGCCCCAGCGCGCCTTCTCTGTTTAAAGCTATGCTTTCCGCTTGTGCCCACACTAGGAGAGATTGTTTCCATACCTCATGATGGTGGGAAAGTCGGTGTTTCCACCTGCGAGTGATTAGTCGCTTAGCTGCAATTATTCCCAAGTCTAGAAACCTGGAAGTTACCTTGTGCGCCTTGGATCTAGGGAACAGTCCCAGTATACATTCTTCCCAGGAGCGCAGTTCCACATGATCTGTGCATGTGGCTAAGCAGGATATTACTTCCCGCCAGCATCGTAGTAGAGCGTAACAGGACCACAACATGGGGAGGAGATCGGCCCCACTAGGCCACAGCGGGGGCAGGCCGCGGAGTGTAACTGAAAGTACCTATTCACATTGTCAGGCGATAGATACGCCCTATGAATAATGTAATGTTGAATAAGGTGGAATCTAACATTCCGTGGAATTTGAGTAGTGCTTGCCAGTACTTTATACCATTCTTTGTCCGCCCAAGGCCTCCCTCTGTCTGCCTCCCACTTGCCACGCAGGGAAGTGAGCGGGTCTCTGGAGTGCGCTAGGAGCGCAGCGGTTAACCAATGTAATATGTGGCTGCCCGCACCCATCACATGTAAATATTGTGCAACTAGGTGAGGCTGGGGCTCAGTGTTCATGTCTCTCCAGGCCCCGTCAGCGAGGTTATTAGTGAGTTGTACAGCAGGAACTGGCCCGGGGTAATGTCCGAACCCCGGGATATCCCCTCATATGTCAGTAGTGCTCCATCCTCAAACAAATCCCCCAGCGACTGTATCCCTGCCAAGTGCCAGGGTGTGAGCTCTGCTCCCGTTGTGACCACCCTGCCGCTTGGCATTCCAAGTATGGGCAGGGCCGGTGCATATGGGGTCTTCTCCCAAGTAAGATATAGGCTACGCCTATAGCAACGATGGGCCAAAGCCAGTAGTCTAGGTTGTGGTATGGGTGCTTTGGCCATGGAGTGGAATAGGTAATTTATGCCGGCCAGTGAACATGCCGGTAGTAGCGTAGCCGTGTCATCCAGCAGCAGTCTCGCCAGTCATTTCGATACCCACTGCAATTGTGCGGCTAAGTAATATAGCTTCAAATTAGGAACAGCTAACCCACTCTGCTCTACCGGGGCATATAGTTTTCACAGCGCCACCCTGTGTCACCCCCTGTTCCAAATGAATTCTCTGGTCAACTGTTCCGATTCTCGGAATATTTTGGCTCGGATGTATACCGGTAAGTTGGTAAAATAATATAACAGTCTGGGCAATACTATCATTTTTAACAGAGCAATTCGGCCCATAATGGGCAGCGGTAATGTTTGCCAGAATCTCATTTGAGATCTGATAGATGTTATTGCTCTGGTAAGGTTGCCATCGAGAATATTATCGGCAGAGTGGTAGATGTGGATGCCTAAATACCGGAAGGACGTCGGTTGCCATAGTATTGATGCCCAGTTGACCGCGAGACCCGGATCCTGGTATCACGACTCTTCCATGATGCCAAACTCCTTCAAGACCACACGGAAGACACCGAAAACAGGGCATTGTGCAACAATTTACACTTTATTGGCTTTCCCGAGGGGTCCGAAGGCCAGTCTCCTGAGGATTTCCTTGAACAGTGGATCCGCAGTTGGGTAAAACCCGAGGAACTCTCCCCCTGCTTTGTCCTCGAGTGGGCAAATCGCTCCCTGGCCACTAACTCCTCCGGGGTCCCCACCCTGACCTCTGATTGCCTGTTTCCTAGATTTCAGGAACCGCAACGCGGTCCTGCGGGGGGCCTGCCAGATCAAAGATCTCAAATATCAGGCGGGCAAAAATTGATTTTTCCAGATTATACTCGCATGGTACAGGCATAGTGCAAATCCTTTGACCAGTTCAAGGCCAAGTTGCGGTCTATGCATATCTCCTACATGCTCCTCTATCCCGCAAAGAACAGGATCATTTACCAGCCCAAACCTGTCTTTTTTTAATCTCCAAAGGAGACTTGGGCATGGCTTACGGAATAGCGTCAACTTGCCACTAACCCTCATCTCCCCTGGGTAGCCTCCGACCTCCATCAGGCTGATGATCGACACCAGGTGGGGAAACAAAAGTACCAGCACCAACGGAAGCGGTCACGCCACCGCCTGACAGGCCATCTGGATGTGGACGCTACTACAGACTCAGAGGGGGAGAAGAACCAGCGACCAGGGGATGCCACTCATGTGAGACATACAGATTCCGACCCCAAAACGAATGCAAATTCTGAATGACCGCTGTACATCCCGCTAAATTTCTGCTTGCACACCAGCACCACTGTATCCTTTTTTTTCTTTTCTTTTCCAAAATTGCATCTACATGCCATGGCAAATTCATCATCAAATAATACATTCAGACTTTTATAATACATTAACAAAATCAGCAATAAAGAAGTATAACATAATTTCATAGTGCAGGTCCGGAAGAAAAGCAAAGCGAGAGAAAGAGAGAGAAAAAACGGAAAAAAACAGAAAGGAACATTCCCCTGCTCCTCTATTGGGTTGTCTCGTCCTAATTTACTCTATCCATCCTGCAATTGGAGCCCAGATTTTTTGCCCAAGCTCACGTCTCCTACGTCCTCTCAGCCTATATACTGAAGATTCAATATTGAATATCGCTAATATCCTAGACCGCCAATTTATGAAAGTAGGAGAATCAGGACTGATCCACTGAGAGGTAATGCATAATCGCACAATGGCCATAGCAATGAACACAAATCCGATCTCGGGCCTTGCCCTCGTATTTCCCCCCCGTATTACATTCCGTGCCCAAAATTACTAGGTCTGGTGTCATTATTACCGGGATACCTAAAACCGCATTCAGAAAGGACTCAATATCCTGTAAGAACTTCGCTAATCTAGGGCATGAATAGAACATGTGTATGGTATCAGCAGCCTGTGACCCACATCTGCTACATTTACCTCCCCGGGTGCCCCCCCATTTAGCTACCTTTGCAGGAGTATAATACAGGTCAAAAATGGACATATAATGTTGGGTCCTAAGGCTTCCTGTTATTAAAATCTGATTGGATAATTCAAGTGAATCCTCTATATTTATTCCTTCCTTCCCGCACTTTCTCTCCCACTTGGTATTCTGACTACATATATCATCGGGAAGAGCTTCCAATAAAATTTGAGAGATTTTCCCAATTCGAGATCTAATTCGTATTGTTTCCACCAAACGTATTTTTTCAAGATTTGCGATTAGCCCTTGCACGTTTCTCCCCAAAAAACCCCGAATCTGCAAGTACTTAAAGAAGTCTCTTCTGCCCAGCCCAAACCTCTCTTGTAAGAACATAAATGAAGCTATTTGACCTTCATTACATACATCCCCCAGAGCGTTAATTCCAGCGTTCCCCCATCTAAAAGTAGTTTGGTCTTGAAAGATTGATGGCAAGATGCCGCGAGCCGAGAAAGGGGTGTACGCATTTATGTTTAAGATCTACAATCTACGCCGTATCTGTCTCCAGATCGAATAAGCCACCTTAATTATTTTGAATCTAGTCTTTTTGTAGTAGCTGGGTTCTAATGTCTTGACTAAGCATTGCCTTGCTTCATCCCCCAATGCTATTTCATATATAGTTGGTCTGACAGCCGCCGGAATTTCAGCCTTAGCTCCGACCACAAGTATCCCCATATGTTGCAGAAGTGACGCCCAATAATAAAAAAGGAGATTGGGTACGCCCCACCCCCCCCGCAATCTTGGGAGTGTCATCCACTTAGCCGCCCTTCTCGATCTATGATACCCCCATAAAAACTCCAGGGGGATGGTCCTGAAGAGGTATAAAAATTTAGGGAAGACCATCATTTTAATGACGTTACTTCGTCCATGTAGAGATAAATATAAATGATCTAACCTCTCCAATGTCCTATTAACAGTATCAATCATTGGCACAATATTTAATTCCGGTATTCGGTCTACCGCGGCTGAGATCTTAACCCCCAAATACATTGCTTCAGACACAATTGGGAGATCTGGAGGGAGCATAGTATCAGAGTGAAGAATCTGAGTCTTATCAATATTTAATTTGTACCCTGAAGAGACCCCAAATTGCTCTGCCAAAGCCTTCACTGCTGGGAAAGCCGACTTAATATCACTAGTAAGTATCACAATATCATCAGCGTACGCCAGTGTCTTATACTCCATATCATTAATCTTCACTGGTTTAATGTTCGTATTCATTTCTAATTTATTAAGAAAAGGATCGATGTATAGTGCAAACAGCAGGGGAGAGCACGGGCACCCCTGCCTAGTGCCTCTACTTATACTAAATGATTTCGATTCCTGTCCCGATATACGGATCCCAGCTTCAGGTGATAGATAAAGTGCCTGTACTGCTTGAATAAATTCAGGACACAACCCCTTCCATCGCAGGACAGACCACAAAAACGGCCAGGAGACCCTGTCGAACGCTTTCTCTGCGTCCAACAGGACCATCCCCAGCAGTGACTTTGTGGCCTGAGCCCAGTCAAGAAGACCAATGACATGTCTGACATGGTCAGCCGTGTCCCTACCTGGGATAAACCCTTGTTGGCGGATGGAGACCAAAGGGGTGATGATCTTTCCTAATCTAGAAGCTATTATTTTTGAATAGATCTTACTATCAGAATTAATAAGAGAGATGGGTCTGTATGATGATGGGTTAAGTTCAGGTTTATCTTTTTTTTTTAATACTACTATAGTAGTCTTCCGCCAAGAGTCAGGAGTTCGCCCCCTTTGAGCCAGCTGAAACAGAGACACCAGATCTAATCGAAGTGCTTGACGAAATGTCCTGAAAAATTCCAAAGGAATGCTGTCCGGACCCACAGCCTTACTGGCAGCTAAAGAGATTAAAGCACTTTCAACCTCCTCCCATGTAATCGGGGCTGCAAGGATCTTATTTTGTTCACATGTAACCTTCGTTGTTTCAAGATCTTTAAGGAACTCCTCTAGAGATTCTTCCCCCATCACATCTACTTCCTCAGTATATAGTTGCCGGTAAAAGTTCTGAAATACATCCAAAACTCCTGTTGGAGAGTCCTGAATCTGGTCAAGATGATCTTTGATCCTACAGATTCTATTCGACACTTCCCTCTGTTGTAAACGCTTTGCCAGGACCCTCCCAGTATTTTCACCAAGTTCATATGTTTCAGCCCTATACTGCACATACTTAGTAGCAAGCTCTTCCCCGAGATGCCGATATACTCTGGATTTCGTAACAGCTATTAGCTGTTGGCACTCTTCTGTATCTTGACCGTCCCCTATTTTCCTCATAGGCTCAATCTCAGCCAACCTGATCTGTTCGACCCATCCTCTAATCTTCTCCTGTACAGCCCTCCGCCGATGAATAGAAAAACTGAGAGTCTCCCCACGTGCGGCCGCTTTAAACGCATCCCACACTACAATTTCAGAAGCAGTGTTACTATTTATGTTAAAAAATTCCACAATCCACTTAGCCATATGCTCACAATATGCCTGATCAAGCAGCAATTTCCTTTCAAAAGACCACGTCCTCTGAGCTCTTAAAATGCCGCTTAGTGGAAGTTCTACTACTAGTGGGTTATGATCTGAAATTATCCTAGGGGAGATCTCAATGCTAACTCTCTCCGCAATTTGATGTGAAATGAAAAAATAATCCAGACAAACTAATTTATTATGGGGGCCGAATAAAAAGTGAACCCTGGATCCTCTTGTCTATGCCTATATCAGGCATCAACCAATCCGTGTTCCCTAACTAATCCTTGGAGAGCCTTGAAAGTCCTGACCTTCCTTCCTTGATATGGAGAATTACTGAGAAGATTGAAATTACTATCCAAATGAATGTTAAAATCTCCGCAGAAAATTAACGGATATGACCATAAAGCCTGTTCTACGCTTAAATGATTCAGAACCTCCGGATCATCCAAGTTCGATCCATATACCGAGCAAATTGAGAGCGGGTTTTCATTAATTACAAGTTCCAGAATCGCCCATCGCCCCCATTTATCCTCTTTAACTTGTTTACAGATTCCAACACCTCGCTTTGCTAGAATAGCCACCCCCCTTGTTGTAGAACCTTGACGAGTACACGCCAGTAAGTCAAGGCCCAAATCCTTCAGCCAGCCACGTTTGCTCCAAGGTATATGGGTTTCTTGCAGACATAATACGTCTATCTGCATAAATTGTATAACCTTGGCCAATAAACCTCTTTTTTTCCTATCGTTCAGGCCACATATATTCAGTGAACAGATACGAATTTTACCCCTTCTACCCATCATCCTTATGGGATACAGACTCTTTACCAGAACTAGCCGAACAGTTCAAACAGTGCAGATATGCTTTGCAGGTTATACCAGAAGATACTTTCATTCTTACATAAAAACAAATGCCATGACAATATATGGAAAACACTGACTGTGCTGCCCTCCGAACCCCCCTAACCCTCCAAACACACCACCCCCCCAACATACCCTCCACCCTGAAACCCCCCTCCCACCTCCCTGCCACCCACCTCATGAGGCATAAGGACCGACGGTCCCTGGTGATGAAGAGCTAGGCCACCACCCCCCTCCTCTAGGCTAGCTCCCCCCATAGGATGACAAAAGGTTCAAGAAGACACAACCCCCCCCCCCCCATAAAAAGAGACCCGATTCTAACACCTAAATAAGCATAGGAAAGGCATCCCATGACCAACCCATAGTAGAGATTAGTTACTAAAGCCATCAAATTTGCATATCCACCCTATATTGATTGCATAAATTCTCTTGCTAAGACTTCAGAAGAAAAGAATTGCGTCTGTCCCTGAAATACCACTTTCAGTTTAGCAGGATTGAGCAGAAAAACCTGCGCCCCCTTTGCCTGAAACAATGGGATCAGTTGGCGCAGCTGCCATCTTTTCTCAACTGTTGCCTGACAAAAATCGGGTCTCACAAAAAATTCACAGCCCTTTCCCATCCTTTTCCTGTCTAGCCAGATCATATAATGCCTCTCGGGCCAGAAAATTGTTAAGGCATATAAGAATAGCCCGCGGCCTATCAGTGACTTATCCCCCTTTTTTACGTTGGTTAAAAGGGAACCGGTGAGCTCTTTGCAGTTCAACTTTCCAGTCCCATTGCCGGAGTTCAGGAAATGCCTCCTCAAAAAGTTAAATCACAAACTGCCGAGCGTCAGCACCCTCCTTGCCCTCAGGGATACCCAGAATCCGCAGGTTGTTCCTCCTCGATCGATTCTCAAGATCAGTCAATTTCCAAAGCGTGTCCTCCTTCAGGGCTTTCAGGGAATCGGTAAGAGTTTTTTGTGCAGCCAGCTCGTCCTCAAGTGTAGATATTCTAGACTCAGCTTCACCAATCCTGACTGCGAAATCGGAGCAAGTCTTTGCGACCATGCGTATTGAATTTTGTAATTTGCGACACGCACCTAGAGTGCGCGAACTCTCCAACCGGGTCTTCTCGCGATGAGCCAGTATGGTCTGATAAATAGTGGAAAGTGTAATTTCATCAGGGTCACCTGGATTTACACTTGCGGCTTCTATAGCCGCCCCTCCAGCCGTTGCCTTGCTCCCATCCAGTTTAGGCGAGAATAATCCCATGTCATTGAGCCGGTTGAGCCTAGAATCTTATCTGGTAAGGCATCGCCTTGTTCCCTTTGCTTACGGACCGTTCCTGGAGTATGCAGAGACTTATCTCCTATCTCTTCCTCTTCCCATCATAAGCTACTAGCATCACTTTCATCTTCAGCCCAATCTTTTCCGAGGCTATCATCCTCCGAGGAGTTGGAGTGATCTGACATGGAATAGAACTTATCCCCTGAATCCCGCTCTTTTGCGAAACCTGAAGCTGAGCACTCTTCTTGAGGTCCCTGCGAGTCCATTTCTAATATATCAGCCCTCTTGCTAAAGTTATTCCCATCCTTCTGACTCCCCGCTGCTTTTTCCTGGCTGCTATCTTGAGAAACTACAGTTCCCATAAAGCTTATTCCTTGTTGCTTAACAGATATTCCATCCACTACACCCGGCGGACCAGCAGTAGTAATCAAAGTCTCTTGATTATCATCATGCCCACTAATGTCAGGGGATCGGTTTTCACCTTCAAGTGCACCCCCCCTTCCCGCACTCTCCACGCTCAGCTCTTTCACCCTGATCAAGGAAGAAGATTCAGTACCTTGAGTAAGCCCTTCCTGGGGTGTTATAGCTGTCCCAGACGTGACCGGCATCGTTGCAGTTTTGATAGCGGCAATGCCTCCAGCAGATGGATCACCCGTTATTTTGTTCTTTCCAGCCTCTGCCTTGAATAGCGCGGGGACCGTCTGACGCCCGCGACCTGGGGCTCCTCCTTTGCCTGCTCGGTCCCCAGTTCCTGAGAATCCGGTAGGTACTCCCACAAGAGACCCGCGTACTCCAGCGTCTGCAACATCGTCATCCAAAGCGGGTTTGCCAGGGCTCCCAGAGCCTGCGGGCGGCCCCCGAGTCTTAGTGCCTCTAGTGGACGATTTAGGCGGCATCGGGACAATCGAGCAGGTAAGCGAAGCAAAAGCCGTCGCGGGAAATAAAGAGCCAGTGCGAGCCAGTCTCGAAGGTGAAGGCAGTCCCCAGAACCACAGCCACGAGCACCAGATCATGCCGGGAGGCCACAGTAGCTACTTCCTTCCTCGCTGCATTGTTTCAGGACCGGGTAAGGAGGGGGGGGAGAGATTAGACAGGAGAGAGTCGTACAGCCAGCTCACTCGGCCGACATCGCGGCCGCCATCTTGCCTCGTGTTTTAGCACCACTGTATCCTACACAAATCTTGTCCAGTGTAGTTTTGGGAGCTATGGATGGGGAACTCTTTGATCCGCTTAGAATCATCTCCCCTCTGTTCCTTTTTTTGTTGGGAATGGGTGACAGATGCTTCTTCTGGGTGAGAAGTATAGGGTCGGGGGATTTTGGGGCGATTGGGGAATGTTCACTATGTTTTTGTTATGTTTGCATTGTGCTTTCTTTTGCCTTGCACATGCCTTGAATGGGCGCAGATTTCACAGTCCCCCAGAGGAGATCTCAAGTCAGTGGTCTGTGCCACATGTCTCCCCTCCAATGCCTATGCTGCCACATTCCTATCCCACACATGCAGCTAGACACTTATTTATCTAAACCCAGCCATGACTCACGCTTTCAATGTTTTGACTTGGAATGTTAATGGGTTATTAGATCACATTAAGAGAGGGGCCGTATTCTAGTTCCTTCTGTGCCATTCCCCACACGTAATGCTGATGCAGGAGACAAAACTCCAGGGGAACCAACTGTTAATTCTTGGCCTGCAGGGGCTATGACAGGGTATTCCATGCTGGATATGCCAGGGGCATTGGGGTGTTAATATTCTTCTTCACAAGTCCCTTCCCGATGGCCGTGACCAAGGTCACATGTGACACTCAGATCAGATGTATTATGCTGGAAGGCTCACTGGAAGGTATCCTGTACAATGTTTTATGCATATACATAACCCCCACCATGCATCAAACTACACTGAAGACCCTTGGGGACCAAGTGATCGCCCTTCTTCAGGCAATAACGGTATAAAGGGGTGACTCGAACAAGTTTATGGACCCGAATGACAGGTATGGAGCTGGGGTTTGTGGGACTGGGCGATGGGACTTGGCCTCAGGGATGCGTGGATGGTGTGGCACCCTGGCGAATCGGGCTTCACTCATGCTTCGGCCGCTCCCAGCTCCCTCGCCCACATAGATTACTTGTTTTTGCCAGCTAATGACCTCCTTCGCATGTCAGGATCCAAGATCCTGCCTCAGTGTATATCAAACAATGCAGTGGTTCTGCTTCGATTAGATCTATCACCTAGGGGTGCCTGCCCTGTCTGGCGTCTTAACGCCTGGTTCCTTCAGGATGAAAAGTTCACTGACCACCTGTCGGCCAAATTTCAAGCCTTTCACAAGATTAACCGGGGATCCGTTGACTCAGCCACGACCCTATGCGAGGCGGGTAAGACATATATGAGGGGCGTAGCTCAATCCTTCATCCGGGGAGCTGATTGTGAAAACGGTATGCTTCGGCCGCTCCCAGCTCCCTCGCCTGCATAGATTACTTGTTTTTGCCAGCTAATGACCTCCTTCGCATGTCAGGATCTAGGGGATTTCAGAGGTTTTTGATCAGCACTAAAGGAGCTTTATGCTTGTAAACTACGCCCCGGTGCTGCCAGGCGACCCCTTTGGTGGAGGAGCTCCCTCTGCCCCATCTAGCTCCTCAGGATAAAACTGCTTTTGATCAAGACATCACTGCAGATGAAAATGAGGAGGCGTTAGCGGATGCTAACATGGGGAAAACTCCAGTACCGGATGGGTTTCCTGTGGAGTTCTAACACAGGCTTGGCTCCGATTTGGTCCCGCTTCTCCTTAAATTATACGCAGAGGCAATATCGCATGCCCACCTCTCCTCAGAGAATTCCTATTAGGGAAATAGGAACTACACTACATGGCGCCCAACGTGGGGCGCCATGTAGTGTAGTTCCTAGGGCGCCATGTAGTGTAGTTCCTATTTCCCTAATAGGCTCTGCGCATTGGAATAATATAACCTATAGGCTTGACATGGGACTAAGGTCGGTATGTCCCTATCGAGTATATTAAACTTAATTACTTGTGCCAGCTAGCTCAGAGGCCACGAGAAACTCCTTGAGAACAAGAAGGGAGTAGTTTCTGGCAACCAAAAAACATGACAACTTTGTTTCCCTTTAGAATCGGAACACGTCTCAGAATCGTGGAAACAATAGATAACAGTTTCACTCAGTCAATCGTGCATGCTTAGTTTCTACAGAGTTACACAGAAAGGAAAGACGGGCATTTCAATAAAAGGTTTTATTGAACAGTCTTGTTTCTCGTGTAAGAGATATGTGCTGTTATGATCACAAGACAGTATGCAAGATAAATAATGTACAGCGTAAGCAGTAGAAATAAATAATACTGCGCTAGCATTATCTTTTAGCATATATTCACGTACATAAATAACATGAGCTAAAAATGCGAGTACTCATACGATGCGTCTCTAAGCTAGTTCTACCCCAATGTACCTAACCTAGTCTAGGTGTAGGGAAAGGTAAAAGTAGGTGGAGTATTCTCTAGTCTGGTATACTAAGAGTATGTTAAGTATAGTACGCCAAGTATGCCAAGAGTCCCTCTAGGTTCTAGTCAGCTCCATTCCTTGAGAATGAGAGAGGTGGGAATCTCTTGCCGGATCTGGAACTCTAACACCCCGCGAAGGGAGTCAGAACACTGGAAGCTGGATTCGCCTGCGTGCAGGAATGACAGCGTCTTCTCAGTGCGTCAGGCCGGGATACGGGCTCCTCTGAAGTCGAGGTCTCCTCTAACTTGCTTGGGCAAGGGAAGGTATATTTATACCTGGTAGGTGTCTTGGAATGTTAGCATTGACGTGAAGTCGGACAGAGGAAGACGTCAGGAATGAACCCTTAAGGTATAACGGTTCATACATAATAGATGAGTTCTTGGAGAAATCAATAGTCCTGTGCTAGGGGAACTCCCGAAGCTTAAGGGTCTGGTTTCTAGGAACTCGTTGTGACGTTAGGGTGGACGGATGTCTGTATTTGGAGTGCACGGTTAATGCCTAAATAAGGACAGGGATTCTATGCCTATATAAGGGCAATGCAAATTGTGCCTATATAAGGACATGATTCAGGAAAACCTATATACGGACACCTAAAGCGGAATACAACAGAACGAGTCATTAAAAGACTAGATGGCATCTTTGCGACATGGGGTGTTCCAGCCATAGTGAAGTCTGACAATGGCCCACCTCTCAATAGTCGAGAGTTTAAAGATCTTTTGGAGCATTTGAATATAAAGCATCAGAAGAGCACACCTTTGGAGCCACAGGCCCATGGACTTGTTGAGCGGTTTATGAGTAAACTAAAGAAAGTACTGCAGTGCAAATCTTGAGAAGCTCGATATGAAAACTGTGTTGAATTCTACCATGAGAGCTTATCCTTCAACACCCCTCTGGCCCAACGGTTGAAAGCCCTGATTTGGTGACAGAGGCCATTGCACAGACATAGCACATGCAAGTGAGGAAACATCAAGATGCATGCGCAGCGGAAGCAGCACTGCGTTTGTGCTACTGAACCTCCGCAGCACAGACAGTGGCTGGCAGTGGGGCTGGAGTGATCTGGGGGTTGACTTAACTACGGCCCTGCCCTAAGCCGGCCTGTGAGCCCGCAGAAAAGAAGCTGGTCTGCTAGTCTGCCAAGCAAGGCCAGCCTGTTGACTCAGCGTTCGCCTACCAATCTAACCCCGCCTGCCCGACATGCCTTGACTGATTTTGACCCGATCTCCCTGACCTCCTTGACCCTACTGCCTCGCTTGTTTCGAGGATTGGAGAGGAAAAGCGCAAGACTGGGAGGATTCATGGGAGAGAGGTGAGCTGGGGGGAGAGTGGACATTCGGCCTGAGTCCCCCAGTGGGGGGGCCACACCATGGTGAGGGCGCGTTGATAGCGGAAGCGGACGCACCAGTTCGCAGTGCAGCCTGTTGCCTCGCACCACCCTTCCCCCTTCCTCTGTTTCCTTTTTTGCTGTTATTAGTAAAGTAGCTACTACCTCCAGAAAACCTTCTGTAAACCTTTTGCAAACCTTCAGCAATCCTATTGTGCCTCTCCCAACTCCAGCTCCGTGAGGAGGCGCCCCTTATAAATTATATGAACTCGCCCATTCGACAGAGAAGTTGAAAAGGAACTGGATATATGCCTTAGCTGTTGTGGCCACTACGGCCTTTTGATTCATGGTCACGCTCACTGAGGGTCTAGGTCAAGACACAAGGCAATATATAGGGGAGAGTGTTCCTCCTGTAAGAGCATTTAATGACCAGCAAATCAGTAAAGTGCCCCTGAGAGTAGTTGGAGGTGACAAGGGAAGTAGCAGAAGCAGTCTGACTATGATTTTGTAGAGCGCTCTTTGGTTGTTAGCGCATAGGAGGAATCAACCCCTAAAGGGGCCTGGTTTGCTAGTTATTCCACTAAATATAAGGAGTAGGTCTGCAAAAAGTTCTTCGCACTTAAGGTATTAGAAGAAAATAAGTACAATGACCAAAAAAAACTGATATCTGGGTGTTTACTAATGGGGAGGACGTGCAAAAACTAAATCTAACCCACTACGAGATAGAGACACTTTAGTCACTGTATTAAAAGGCAAGAACCAAATGTTCTCTCACTGGGAAACGGAGAAGACAGCCCAGGAAATTAATGTGGATCCCGCCTTGGGATCAAATGGGGCGCCTCAATACCAATGCTCAAATGGGTCTAATTCCTGGGTGGTCCGTCCAAACACTTCACCCCTACAGTAGAACAAACTTATAATAATATATCATGAGGAGCACTCTCACAAAAAAGAACTTGGTGCACTATGCTCGGATTCTGCTCCCTCCCCTAAACTCACCTCCTCTCTAAGCCTAGTTCAGACACTTTAACAATAGCTCCAATCATAGTGGGCAAGTCAGCTTCACCATCACAAAAAAGTCACTCTCAAAGAGTTGCCTTAGGCACCTTGGATGAGGACTTTACGTTACCAGATATAGATTTAGAGCAATGTTGGAAATATGGCCAACAAGATAAGAACTACAAATTACAGCCCATGAACTCTCCCCGGCTGACACTACATACTGGTTTGCAACTCTTTAGCAGTACACCCTCAAATCATTCTCCTTTACTATCACAACTATCAGAGACACCAGATTTGGAAGTAATCAACAATCAGCCGTGTCACCCTGTGGATCATGAGGTACAAATTTCAGCCTCCCTACTTTGCTTATAGAGAGGCTTCTATCCACAGCGGCTGGCAGGGAATGAGGGTGGAGGGGAGGGGGTAGGGGGTATGCGGGGGTTTGACAAAAGAATAATTTAAAAAAATACCACTTACCTCGTCTGCCGGCCGCGTCTCTCCTCCGCTTCTCCAGAACCAGTAAGAACCCAGGCTCCCCATTGCCAATCACAACGCTGCAATGCAGCGTTGTGATTGGTCTGAACACCGTGGATCGGCGCTCAGATGGGGATTGGGGGCCTGGGCATGTTCCCCACCAGGCTGTGTAATGCAGCCTGGTGGGGAACATGCAAAGTGCACATGACTGTTTGGCCGGGCCAGGACAGCCTGTCAAGCAGTCATGCCCACTTTGAGAGCACAAACCACTCCTATACTGTGCCTCTAGCCCCTCCCTGCCCTAACCCAGCCCCAAACCCGCGAAAATAAATTGAAAATAACTAAGTTATTATCATTTTATTTTACCTGCTCAAAAACAGGGTATATGGCTCAGGCCAAATGGTCTAGCTGGAGGTGATCCCACCGACAATTGGAAAGGATGGCTGTGAAAAAACAGGGCCACAAATCAATTTCGGTTTCCAAGCAGGAAAAACGAACTGTAAAGTTAGCTCTAAAGAAACCCACATGATGGAAAGTCCAACTTGTTTTATGAGATACATCTTTGACACTGATACGGATATTCCCACAGCTAGAAGGGAAGCTAAGAAAAACCTGCACATGGTAAAGGAAGTGTTTACTATCTTTAAAGCCCACCCCAAGCCGGATACAGATGTGGGGGAGCCACGGCCCATCCAGCCAAAGTCAGAAGGCAAACCAAAAAAAACGGAAGTGGAAGAAAAATCTCAATCGAAGAATCACAAAGAGAGGGCGCAGAAAACTGTGCTTTAGATCTCTCACAAAGGCCGGAAAAGTCATCAAGGTCAGAAGGCCCTAAACAGTTTCCAAGGTTAGAAGGGTCAACGCACATGTTCGAATCTGCGTGGGGTATTTTATTTTTAGTTATTTTTGCATCAGAGCACTTTCCAACAGTAGCATGATACAAGGTTACAGCAAGTTACAGTTACAATAATTATGTTCAGACATATTGCGTTGGTAGCTGCGACCAGGACAAAAGCAGCCATTGGACAGGGATGTAGATGTACACATTTCTCCTGTCCAACAGATTCAAGTGAAAGTACGATTGCTATAGAGATCCCTAAGATTTATTTATGTCAGTAATTCTGTTCCATCTGGGTGGGGAGCAGGGTGCATCACCACTCATATTGGTAAATGCATACATTCCACCTGATGCATCTTATGATGCACATATATATATAAGGTATTTTCTCTTATCAAAAAATATCTGGATAAGGATCAGGCTCCTCATGTAATTCTGGTAGGGGATCTAAATTGAAAATCAACTAATTATGCTTTTGAATCAATTATGTGATGCTGAAAAAGAGGAGGCCTTGCGAATCCCCTTGATCGCTTTTCCACCAAAGATAAGAACTGATGAGAGGGTTGCTCCTATTGGATCAATTGAAAAGTAATGATTGCATTATTGCAAATGGGTAACTACCCTTGGTCTCCCCCACACAATTCCTACATAAACACTCAAAGGGAGGTGCAATCCTAGATTATGTGGTGATTATTGCTCTTCCTTTTATCTAACTGGATGATTTAAAGGTTGTGGATAGCCTCAACAGTGATCATAGTTTGCTGATTTTCTTCCTGTGCTTAAGTATGTTGCCTACCTTTTCCTAGAGATTTGATTGGACCTCATCTAAATTTGACAAAAAATTGGAAGAACGCAATGGAACAATAGGATGATCACTGAAAGAAGGGTAAATTTGAAACAACACTTGAAAATATAGATGCCTGGGAGGGTGATGAATTGAAAGGTGTCTCTTTGTTTATGAAGCAGCTAATAGTATGGGTTAATCGAAAACCAGCCAAGAGTAACTTTAAGCCGATCCCCCTCCTGATTCCCTTGTTAAATAGAGAAACAGATGCCCTGGTTAGAAAACAATATTTGGCTTATTCTCCTGAGAGGGAAGATAGAGTGTTGCTACTAAAGAGGAGAAGGAGTAGGCTTAAGGCCTGCAGGAAGAGAGGATTGTGATTGGCTATGGATAGACTTGAGAGAGGCAGTGATTAAGGGGCAGACGAGGTCCTTTTGGAGTTTAGTAGCAGAGGGCTGTAGATCAAGAGTTACATCACTTCCCTCTGCCATTGAGGAAGCTAGCTGGATTGACTTTATCACTGATCTGTATGCAGCAAATGGAGAGGAGGTGAGATGCGCCAAGCTAGAAATGGGCGTATATTCTCACTATCCTCCCTCAGTTAAAGAAATTGAGCTGGCCATACGAGGGATGCGTACCTCCACCACAGTGGATGGATGGATGAAATCCCTATCTCTGGTATAAACAAGAATCACCCCTTTGGAGTAAAATAATGTTCCTGGTTTTTAAAAGTTGCTACAAGAATAGGAAAGTCCCCTCCTCCTAGACAGGAAGTATCATAATCCCACTATATAAGAAGGGAGATTGAAAATAGCAGGGAACCATCGACAGACAGCCCTCTTAGATGCGATGCACAGTTTTCACAAAATGCTTACTGACTCAGATAAGCGAGTAGGCTGAAGACAACAATATAAAACCTATGGAGCAAACTGGTTTCCGGTGAAATCATGGAACGATTGACAATATAGCAGCTCTTCAGCTGATTAATGAGAAATATGTAGGGGTAAGAGGAGGAGCGAACTATGCAGCCTTTTTTAGATTTCACCACAGCATTGATAAAGTGGATCGTTCTTTGCTGTGGAGGAAACTTATTATGTTGGGTATGCCAGGCACCCTGCTAGAGTTAGTAATTGCACTCCACTCCTCTACCTGGTGCAGAGTACTTGTAGGCAGCAATTGGGGCATCTCTAAAAAAAAAAAAAATACCAACACAACATGGCCTAAAACAAGGCTACCTCCTAGCCCTGATACTCTTCTCACTATATATCTCGGATCTTCCAGTCTGTCTATCACAGTGTCAAACTCTGCAATAGCGAACGTGCTCCTCAGGATCAGAACGAGAAACAGATTTATGCACCTCTCGATATCTCCAATCCTGCCTACCATAAAGGCACAGAGTTTTAGTGCAATCAAGTGAGGGAAAAGGGAGTGGGAAAGGAAGAGCGAGGAAGGAGACCTGTAAGAATATAAAAATGATTATTGTCTCAATTACCCTGCTTATCTTAAAGACTGTTTTGAACATTAACAATGTGGTATACCTATCAATGCGCAATCTCACTTCTAAGGATAATAGTAGACCTTCTGCGAAGCGTGTGTCTCACAAATACATCCTTACTGAATACTTGGACACAGGTAAGTATAACCGAAAGAAAAAAATAAGGTATGTTCATTCACCATACAAGAACTAAAGACCTCTATCATACATGACAGGGCCTTCATACATATCAGAAAAATATCAAAAGCTGTATATGTTGTCGAATAATCATCTCTCATCCATCATAGTGTCAGCAATAACAACTCAGCCCAAAAAACATCAAATGTAGGTGGTTATTAGAGTCACCAATTTTCCTTGGAACCAATTTGGCTGATAACTGACCCCAGCTTATATTTTTAGAGCAATAAGTAAACGTAGGGACCAATTCACAAAGGTAAACTGAGATGAAAGTCTAACTTATGACTTTCGGTATTCACAAAGGGTATTTACGAGTAGTGAAGTTAGACTTTTGTCTCAGTTAAACGTACGTTTTGGTCTTAAGTTAATCTGAGACCAAAACTTAGACAAAACTCTAACTCTACTACACATAAATACCCTTTGTGAATACCGAAAGTTGTTGTTGTAATTGTATTTCCTCTGTTTGTTTTATCCCTTTCCCTGTCACCTGCACACAGTGCATCTTTCACCCTGCATTCTAATTCCACCTGGAACGTGGTGGTTGCTGTGCAGCGGCGAGTTCAGTTGCACTGGGCCTGCCTGCTTAGCAGTTGTATAAGTTGCTGTGCTGTCTCATCTAATAAATTCCTTCTTATCATCTGGATGACTCCGAGATTACTTTGCAACAATGGCGACGAGTTGAGGAGAGGAGCAACTCCATCAACTTTTTAAAGACAGCACAGGAGTGGAGTGTTCCTGACCCGTGGAAGATTTTCGCACGATGGTATTTCGGGAGATAACGTTATAACCCATCACAGAGCCGATTGATGAAAGCGGTAAGAGAGAGACCGTTCCGGCGCATGTAAGAATTTGCACAAATATCGTGATTGGAGTGAGCAAAGGAAATCAAGCAGTTGCGTGCCACATTCAAAAATAAATACCTGCAAAGAACGAGTGGGACCACTGACGCCACAGAAGCCTGACGCGGCATTCGGATATTCTTCTCCTGGCGTTACCACAGTGAGTACGACGCTCCTCCAGCAAGGCACGTCATACGCACAGAGCGCATGACGTAGTACTGATCCGACGGCCATTTGTAAACACTCCGGTTGCCATAACATCAGCACGGAGAGATTCCTCCGTATGGATACACACGTCGGGAAAATCAAAGTAAGTGTTAGTTAACGCAACGCGCACCAGGGCATTTGCGCGCAGGAAAAGCACAGTACTTTTAATTAAACTAATAGAAGTTCACTTTAAGCATTACGCGCAGTTTTTTTAAGACTGCCAAACAATTCCATTGGGTACAATACAAAACGCAGAAAACAAACTGTGGGGAACTAATTACAGTAACCAGTTCCTTAATAATTCAATGCTTTAAGCATACCTTCACCACACAGGTCAGTGTCATTTGGTCAATCTGTGTGCGCTACTGCTTCAAAACACCATGCAGTTTGATCCTCCTAATAAGTTTCTCCAAAACAAAGGAGATCCCCCAATTCCTTGGACAAGATGGAAGGAAGAATTCCTTAATTATATGAGAGCCATCGATGGTGAGCGCATGGGGGCAGAAAGAAAAAAAGTATTTTATTACACTGTTTAGGATCCGAAGGTCAAGTTATTTTCAGAGCGCTTCCTCAAGTTTCCCCCACAGAGGGAGAAGGTGAAGGTACCAACGTATATAAGGAGGCTTTGCAAAGAATGGAACAAAGGTTTAAGCCAGTTACCAACATTGCGCTAAATAGATATAAATTCTATACTAGAACACAAACTGAAAATGAATCTTTTGATGACTTTCTGACAGCCCTCAGATCCTTAAGTTTACATTGCAATTTTGGAGTTATGTGCGACGAAATGATTAGAGATCAAATAATTGTACACATTAGGAATAAAAAAACTCAAGAACGTTTATGGGAAATTGGTGATCCCAAGTTATCTGAGGCTATTTCCACCGCTAAAGCTCTCGAACAGTCCGAGAAGTGGATGCTCACTGTTAAAAACAATAATAGTAACAAATCTGATCCAAGTGAAGAAATATGTGCGGTAAAACGTCCGGAGGTACAACGCAATGAGAACCCGTCTTCAAATTATTTTCGCCTATTAACCACGGAAGTTTTAAAACATTTAACAGAAATGAAAGAAATGGCACATGTTACAGATGTGGTAGTAGAATGCATGTTGCTTCGTATGGTGGCTGCCCGGCCATTAACAAAGAGTGCAATAAGTGTGGAAGAGTTGGCCATTTTTCGTCTGTCTGCAGGGATTTAAGGAGAAATAATTCCACAAGGGGTAGAGTGTCAAGCGTGTCTGGGAATAGTGATATTGTTCATAAATGTGACTCTTGTGCTGGTGCAGAGGAAAACAAGGGTTTTGTGGTTTGTTTATCTGAAGAAATTGCTAGCATGAGCAATTCTGAAGCTCCTCACTGTAGGAAATCTCCAATGTGTTTAGTTGAGATTTCCGGTGTATCATTAGATCTCATGGCTGATTCTGGTTCGCCATGGACTATTATTACCAAAGATTATTTTACAGACAAACTAGGCTCTGTTATAAGCTTCAATGAAATTTTGCAATCTGACATCATAGCAAGGAGTTTTGATGGGTCAACTATAGATATGATTGGGTATTTTAATGTGAATTTACGTTTTAAGACAAGGAATTCGTGTATCAAACTGTATATTGCTGTCAAAGGAGTAAATGTTCTGGGCTGGAGGGATCAATACAAATTAGGAATCATTCTAAATCCCCGCTCCAAGGAACCTGTTTTATTAGATGAAAGTATGTTCTTAGAAAAGATAGCTGTGATTTCTTCAGACGAGAAAGAGGAATTATTAAAAGAGAAATTCAAGGATGTATTTTCTGATGAATTAGGGAAACTTAAGAACTACTCTCACAAAATTAAACTCAAGAGTAACATCGTGCCTGTGAGACAAAGATTAAGGGGTGTGCCGATAAATGTCAGAGATGAACTAAAAAATATGCTTGATGACTTAGTGGCTGAAGGTATCATTGAACCTATAGATTCAGCCGAATGGGTTTCTCCCATTGTTTTAGTAAGAAAACCTGACAAAAAATTGAGGGTCTGTGTTGACCTCAGGGCACTAAATGCAGGTATTGTGGTGGATTGTCATCCTCTCCCAAACATTAATGAAATTGTTTCCATGTTGGAGGGTGCCAAAGTTTTTCCACCTTAGATCTCAGGTCGGCATACCACCAAATTTCTCTTACAGAAGATTCAAAGATGCTTACAGCTTTTATTACTCCTCAGGGCTTGTATCAATATACCAGGATGCCGTTTGGTTTAGCTTCGGCGGCATCCGTATTTCAAGAGTGATGTTCAACATCTTTAGGGATGTTGACGATTTCGTGAAATGCTTTCAAGACGATATTTTGATATTTTCAAAGAATGAGGAGGAGCATTTAAAACACTTAACAGAAGTGTGTGGAAGACTGAGGGAAAGTGGTTTAACCCTCAAAGGTGAAAAGTGCAAAATGTTCAAAACTTCTGTAGAATATCTAGGTCACACTCTTTCTGGTAATGGGGTGGTGCCTAAGAAGTCAAACGTAGAGGGTATCATCAATGCACCTCATCCCACGAACAGGGAACAATTACTGTCATTTTTAGGAATGTGTGAGTATTACAGTAAGTTTGTGAACAATTTTGCTTCAAAAATGGAGCCCCTCAGGAAGTTATTAAGACAGAAGGCTGTTTTTGAGTGGAATATGGAGCAACAACAAGCTTTTGTTTCCATCAAAAGTGACATTCTTCAAGCTCCCACACTCAAACCTTTTTGTCTGAACAAAGAATGTGTAATTACAGTCGATGCCAGTTTGTACGGTATTGGTGGTGTGTTGGCTCAGAGGTGTGGGCAAGAGGAATGGAATGTGTGCTTTGCTTCTCGCACCCTTAATGAAACGGAACGCAGATATGCGGTTATTGAGAAAGAGTTGTTGGCATGTGTGTGGGCGATTGAACATTACAGAAATTATATATGGGGTAGCAAGTTTATTTTAAGGACAGACCACAAACCGTTGGTCAACATTTTATCTCCTGGTGGTGGATGGAATTCCACAGCTCGCATTGCAAGACTTACTTCCAGGTTACAAGAGTACTGTTTTAAGGCAGAATTTGTTCCTGGTAAAAAAAATGTTGTGGCAGATTTTATGTCACGTCTACCTTGTCAAACCAGTTGTGACGACAAAATGGATGATTCAGAAGTTGTCACTACCATCCAAGATGTAGTTGATGGTCCTTTTGAAGGTATCACTGAAGAGTTATGGAGGTCTAGTGTAAAAGAAGATCTCACATGGCAGACAGTTAGGAGGTATGTTTTGGAGGGTTGGCCGGACAAAAGGAATGTTGCAGAAGAGTTCATGCCCATGTTCAAAGTGTATGATGTGTTAGAATTAGAAGGGGAACTTATGTTTAAAAGTGGGAAATGTGTGCCACCTTTTGGTATCCAGAAGATAATTTTAGAGTTAGCACACAAGTTTCATCCCGGCATGTCTGCCATGAAAAGGTTGGTCAGAAATTATTTTTGGTGGCCAGGTTTAGATTGTATGGTAGATCGTAAGGTTAGAGAGTGTGAAGTTTGCATGAGCAGTGATAAAATGATGAAATTGAACGTACCCCCTCTTAAAACTACTGATTGGCCAGATGAACCATGGAAAAAAGTAGCTTTTGATATTTCGGGCCCCTTCATGTGTTTACCACATGATTCTCGCTATGCCTTTGTGATGGTGGATTACCACTCCAAGTGGCCAGAGGTCAAGTTAGTCTCTAATTCTTCCACCAACATGGTCATTGAATTTTTCAAGGAAGTTTTTCCAGAGAAGGTTGTCCTGAGGTGATTGTGACTGATAATGGAGTTCAGCTCATCTCTACAGAGATGGAAAGTTTTCTAAAATACCATAATATCAGACATCAAAAGGTTTCCTTGTATGAACCACATGAGAATGGCCTTGTGGAACGGTTTAATAGGGTCTTAAAGGGGTATTTAGCTGATGTGTGCAAATTGGGAGGAGATTGGAGAAATTCGTTAAGAGAGAAATTGTGCTTGTATCGCATAACACCGCACACTACAACAGAGGTCAGCCCCTTCCGATTGTTTAAGGGTCGACATCCGGCATCAAAAATTTGTCCTTGGTGGTTCAAAGAGAAGTGTAAGAATAAGCTATTGTCTGACGAGATGGTAAGTGGAGTTGCACAGAGGGTTGAGTCTAAGCAACTTAAAACGAAGAGATGGTATGACTACAAGTGGAAAACAAAATCTCCTAATTTTGCCATTGGGGAGTGGGTCAGAGTAAGGAAACCTGGTTTTATCACCAAAGGATCCAATAGGTTTGGTAAGCCCATGAAGATTGTAAAAGTATTTCATAACAGTATCATAACACAAGATGGCAAGTTATGGAATGTCAAACGTGTGGCCAAGTGTCCTTTGATTCCCACCAATGCTAGAGATGTTATCTCAGATCATCGCAGTATTCCAGATTCCTCTGTGGCTTCCAGAGTCAAAGTCTCAGAACGTTTGAGAGTTCCTCCCAAGAGGTTGTCTGATTTTGTTAGATAGCTCTCTCCTTATGTTATTTTGTTAAACAAGGGAGGTATGTTGTAATTGTATTTCCTCTGTTTGTTTTATCCCTTTCCCTGTCACCTGCACACAGTGCATCTTTCACCCTGCATTCTAATTCCACCTGGAACGTGGTGGTTGCTGTGCAGCGGCGAGTTCAGTTGCACTGGGTCTGCCTGCTTAGCAGTTGTATAAGTTGCTGTGCTGTCTCATCTAATAAATTCCTTCTTATCATCTGGATGACTCCGAGATTACTTTGCAACAGTTGTTAAGTTAGACTTTCGTCTCAGTTTACCTGTATGAATCTGGCCTGTAGTCTCTTGTATTTCAGACTAGAATGTAGCATTCCCAGGGGCTTTTTTTTACAAGCCCCTTGCGCCGCCGGAACGTCAATTTTCCCCAGATTAAAAGTGACGCAACAGCAGCGCAAGGGTGTTATAAATAAGACCCCCATTATTTAGAGTCATATAAGGAATCACCAATCTTGATAAAAGTTCTTTGCAAATTAATATGAAGAGTTCCACTCCTCCCCAAAGTCACGTAGAAAAGGACAGAGTGTATAACCACAGTGAGCGTATAATCCTCAAAATGCCATTTGGTAGCAAATGTCGAAAAAACAAAGTTCAAAACAAGGAACTTCGCAGTGTTATCAGCGCTGTGACAAACTTTAAAAATAAGGTTACGGAAGCTGAAAGCATCTCTCGCCTCAGTCCTTGAAAATACACTAACTTCAAGAAAACAACACTGTACCTGCAAATAGTCTTTTGTCTATAAAAATGGAAATCTTGATCACCACAGCATAAACGCTCCTCGCGCCGTAAGTGGCTCCCTTAGAACACACGGTGCGCGTTCTTCTTATTGGCAGCCAGAGGTTTTCCAGCCGGGGAAACACCTCAACGCGTACCTCTGTTCCTCAAGTAGCTCTAACTCCGTAGCAGCACACGGAGACTCGGTTAATTATGCAGCACAGCTGTGGGCGAACACAACGCCTCTTCAAAGGCTTCTAGCAGCAGGATAACAAAACCATCAAAGATTCGGTAACTATGCACGTCGGCTTACGTGCAAGCACGCATTATATTCTCACTCATCATCATAGCCAGCTGTTTTTCCTTTCACTGGATATAAAAAGTGAAAAAGATTAAATCATGGTAGGAAATACTTTTACTGCAAACAATACACTTCTCCCCACAGCTTGTTCAGAACAGGCTTATTGTACACCATATTTGGATTTCAGAAGGTGCCTAGGCGGCACGATTCCTGACATACAGAGTGAGGGTATAGCGCCGTCTATTGGCAGTAAAGTAATAACCTGTTTACTACATGAAGACAGATAATAATCTTAGACCTTACCCCTAAAGGCCTAAGTAGTCGTCTGCAGGCGTTACAACAATTTGCTGATACCCATCACTTAAAGATTACAATCTCGAAAAGTAAAAACATGTGTTTCCATGGTAAGAAGAATCCCAAATAGACTAACGTCTCTTGGTGTCTGTGCTCCAAAAAGTTACAAATAGTAAACTCCTACACGCTCCTAGGAAAGATAATATGTGACAATCTTAGTGATAAGGCCCATGTTGAGAATAACAAGAGTAAAGCTCAGGCCCAGGCCAAAGGCTTGGGTGCCCTTTATAGGGCAACTGGGAGAAGGCATTTCTTTACACCCTTGAGGTTTATCGAGCAGTTTGGCACTCAGACGGGGACTGGGGGCCTGGGCATGTTCTCCACCCAAGCTGTAATGAAGCCTGGGTAGAGAACATGCAAAGGGCGCATGGCTGTTTTGTCGGCCCTAGATGGCCGGCCAAACATTCATGAGCACTTAGGGAGTGCAAACCACACCTCCCCTGCTCTGTCAGCAGAGTAGCCCCACCCGCAAAGCTCCCGCAACAAGGAAAAAATAAAATGATAATAACTTAGAGTTATTATAATTTTATTTTTCCTTTATTTATACTGCTGAAAAGCAGTGGGGTGATGCTCCTCCACCTTAGCGGAGGAGCCGCCACTGATTAGAGACCTCTGTGGGGATTGTGATGGGTAATGTTTTTGGATGAAAACCATAGTTAGCATAGAAAGGCGAGGTACCAATGGAGCTATGTAATGCATTGTTATACAATAGTTCTGCAAGCCACAAGGACATCCAGGATTCTGTGGCTTCTGTACCATAGCACCTCAGGTATTGTTTCAAGGTCTGATTTAATCTCTCTGTTTGCCCATCTGACTATGAGTGAAAACTTATGGAAAGGGCAACGGTAGTATTCAATGCTTTACACCATGTTTTCCAGAAATGTTCCGTGAATTGAGGACCGCTGTTGGATGCAATGACTTCTGGCAGTCAGTGTAGTTTCACCACTTGTGAGAGCATCAATTGCGCTGTTTGCCCTGCTGTGGGTAGAGTACTACAGGGGATGAAATGACCCACTTTAGTTAAACTATTGATGATCACCAGTATCGATATAAATCCCCTGTCTTTTGGCAGACCCGTGATGAAATCAAAACTCACGATTTTTCCATGGCAGGTTTGGGGTGGGCATAGGTTGTAAGAGACCTCGAGGTTTTGAAAGATCACCCTTTGTTTGGGCACACAAATCACATCTTTGTACCCTCAACTTGACATCACGTGGCATCTTTTCCCATCAGAAATGCCTTTGTACTAAATTCATCATTTTTGCCACACCAGAATGCCCTGCCAGGACAGATTCATGACACCATGCAAATACCTTCAATTGCATTTCCTTCTAAGGTAAATAGAGTTTGTTGTCATAAAATGGCAAGTCTTGTTTGATAGTTCTTTGGGGATCTTTTGCTGCCCATCTAACCCACTAAGTGGGAAAGTCGATGGTTCTAACTGAGTCCAAGAAATGATCTACCTTTACCACACACATTACTTTGGAAGGGTGTACTATAGATTCAATAGGTTTTTCTTTTTGTGTGCTCGTAGAATCTTGTCTGGACAAGGAATCCGCCTTGCAATTTCCACACCCTGTGCGAAAAGTAATCACAAAATCATACTGCGCGAATAACAGCATCCATCACATTTGGAGGTGTAACAGTTGGCGAGCATCTTTTATAAACTACAGATTCCTGTGATCCGTATATACAGTCACAGTGTGACGTGCCCCCCATAAATATTGTCTCCATTCCTGGAAAGCCCTTTTTATGGCTAACAGTTCCTTTTCAGGTATAGTGTAATACTGCTAAGGGGGAATTCCTTTTTTTTACAAATATGCCACTCAATGTAACTATCCTATCTTTGGGTCTCTTTGCGACAGAACTGCACCTATTGCCACATCAGAGGCGTCTGCCACTACTATGTATGGTTCCTCCGGTTGCGGATGTGTCTAGATAGGAGCGGATGTAAAGGCTCTTTTGAGAAAAACAAAAGATTCTTCTGCATCAGGTGTCCAAACAAAAGTGACTCTTTATCTTAACAACTGGGTGATGGGTGCCACCACATGGGAGAAATGTTGTATGAATCTCCTATAGTAATTAGCAAATCCCAAAAAACATTGCACATCTCTCACACTCTGAGGTGCCTGCCATTCTTGTATTGCCTTAATCTTTCTGTCAGTGATCTGCATGCCCGAAGGGCTCAATATCACACCTTAAAACTCCACCTCCCTCACATGGAATTCGCATTTACTAAGAATAGAGGCAATGCTTTCTTAAATCAACAATACATGTGGTGTATGTGTTTAACCTCATCTTGGGAATACACTAAAATCTCATCTACGTAGACTACCATGAATCTATCCAAAAAGCCCTTTAATGCATCATTAAGGAAGAACTGGAATTCCGCTGGGGCATTACAGAGCCCAAACGGCATTACAGTGTATTCAAACTGATTGCATCTGGTTTTAAAAGCTGTCTTCCACTCATCCCCTTCTCTCATTCTCACCATATTATACGCCTCCCTTAAATCAAGTTTTGCATAGATAGTGGCGTTCTTTACCTGATCTAATAACTCCGAGACGAGAGGAAGAGAATATCTGTTCCTAACTGTGTTATTATTCAACGTTCACTTGCAAAATGAAGAAAAGAGGAGAGGCTATCGGGGAACAAGAAGGATGGATAAACCCATTGCCCATGCAGTGATCCAGATATTCTCTAAGGCAGAGGTCTTCAAACTAGGGGGCGGGCCCCCCTAGGGGGCCTCAAGTGATAACAGGGGGGGCACCAGGCTCTGGCCAAAAGAAGTATTGTGCTGATAACATTGCTTTGTTTTAAGCGAGTGGCAGTAAACCGCTCTGTAATGGGCCATCATTAACATCTTTTGTCATTCATATCCTAGCTGGGAGTACATGTCAAAAGGGAAGGAACTCCAAATATTCTTCAAAACCCCCACCCCCATTTCTAATAATCACACTGATTAAGGCCTGCCTGACCTGAATAGTATGTTTGGCAATCATGTATTTGATTCTATTTTTAAAACGGTATGAGAACTCCACTGCAATGTTTAAATAAGTCTAGACATATTTAAACATTGCCAATTTAATAAAATAATTGTTAAAACTCTGAGGGGGGCCTGATGATTTTTTTTCCACTGGGGGGGCTCGGCATTAAAAAGTTTGAAGACAGCTGCTCTAAGGTGACGTGTTTCAGGTTCTGATAACCCATACACCCTGCATGACGGAATGGTGGCCCCAGGTATCACATCTATCTGACAATCATACATCCTATGTATGCTTGACTTTGCTGAAGAATAACAGTGATTTTCAAATAGCAAACAATTCTTTATATCAAGCACACACCACAGCTTTTTGGATTAGCATATATATTTTTCTTTTATATATTTCTTTTTGTGGAAAACAGACTGTCATACAGTTAATATAAACAAGGTGAGTGGTTAATTAGTGACTGATGTGACATGGGGTGATAAAAGTGAAAAAACTGTCAGCCAAAACATAAATACATAAATCACAAAACATGGTAAAGAATATATATCTCTGTCCAGATATCTAGTTCCAGCAGTAACCCGAAATTTCTACTTTTTATGGTTTCACTGTCTGAGGACATGAGTGAGTAATACATCGACGTTTCAACCCAAGTGTCTGTATTATAGGCACATCACGTAGGGTCTTCATCAGGACAACACAAAACACAGTGTGACAGCCTAAATGAGAAGAGGGGGCGGTTGTTTAGATGTGTGTGCTTGAAAAAAGGAACTAGGTAAAGAACGGGGTCATGAGAAGACTCACCAGGTAGTGGTAAAATGGACTCCTCCAATCCTGGATGGAGTAAAGGTAGCAATCTTGTCAGGGCATCTGCAAATGAGGGGTGCAACTCAGTGAATGACCGAAACCAATAGAGAAGTTCCAAGACATGGAAACGAGATAATTGGGAGTGGCACACTCACCATAAATTACTTGTCATGCCACTAAGATATCTTCATCATGTGTAAGGAACTAGCGTTGATCTGTTCCCAAAGAAATATTCAGGGTAGGTGCTTACAGGGCCCCCAAGGAATAGGCTGGTGGGTAAAGATAACATAAAATTACTAAAATGACCTTCAGCCAGAAGAGATGGTGCAGTCATACACTATCTCTGTCCAAGAAATCTAATGGAAATGCAAGCAGGAGGATGCACTTACCAACGGCTATGCGCGGGGGTCGTAGACAACTTTCAAGGGGAATCGATTAAAGCGGTGTCAAGTTCTGAGTCAATAAGAAATCACGGAAGGAACTGCCGTTTACAGGGATTCATATGATAATTGCTTCTGAGAGAAGGAAAGGATGATACGGCACGTGAGGTGGAAACTTGAATCAAGGGTAAAATCAGATGAGCCACAAGTCGGGGCAGTAGGCAGGAAGAAAAACTCACCGAGTCGCAGTGATGCACTAAATGCAAACCAAACCATCCGTGAGTGATGGCTCGACCAGAATGAGCCGGTATAAGGGAGCTCGCAGGATGCTTGCGTCCATGAGCACGTCAGGATAGCGGAGCTGGGAAACCTTCGCGACGCATCAGGTTACGTCCGCTGGTGTCACCGCTAAGGGGGGGAGGGATCCACAATGCAAACAGGAATAATTTGAATATGGGGTTTAAAATGAAAAGATGCTTGTATCCTCTTGTGGTAAATGTGAGAGTCACAAATGAACGAGACTCCTAAAAAGGAATGCTGATGCCAATGGGCACTCCAACAGTGTTGTGAACCTACATCCCATTCCTGGAATAGGTGTCTGGTATCTGCATGGCATGCGTGGCACGTAAAGATCCGGCCCCGTGTGCATGCACAATGGTGTGGTACAGAGAGGCAAAATATGTTACTAGTGTGGCCATTATCACAGAACATTCTCAATAGGACAATCAGGAATACTGTATATATTTACATATTCAAAGCAAGCCGAACGTACAACAATCCATATTCAAGACAAAGCACGTAGGACAACTGTGAGAAGTTGGCCTGGTGTATGCTGTCCACTAACTAAAGTGGGCACCCTGTACCAGTCCAAACAACCCTTATGGTGATTTAAGAGGTCAAAGATAACCTTAGAAAGCTACCCAAGTGGTAGCTGTGGAGAGCAGCCTTCAGGCTTACTCTTGAAGGAATGTTAAGCAGCTTGTTTTACCAGAATGCAACCTTAGAGTATTGGTTAAATGAAAGGAGAACCACACAGTAGTTATAAAAATATGTATTTATTATTATAACACACTCTAAATACCTCACAGTATCTGCTACACGCAGATAAACACAAATTACACAATACTGTAGCACAGAAACAATTGTAAGTTGCACTAATACACAGTGGGCTCCAGGGTGAGACCAAACCATATACTAAAATAGTGGTAAAAGAACCACGACTCGAGTCAAGACAGTGTCTAGAGTATGTAGAATCGCTGGGACCCCAAGGAACGACCCAATGTGAGTAAGCAGGGTCCCCACGGAGGACCGGTGCAGTGTGAGAACACGACCGCGTGCGCCCTACAATTCTTTGGGAGAGTCGCTGTTGCAGTTTTAAAGCATAAGGACCCTTCCCAGTGGATTACGAGGAAGCCCTTTGGATCATAGGAGGTTGAAGAGCCACCACACCCGTGGATACCGTAATACCAGAGTTACCTATCCCAGGGAAGCCGGGTGCATAGGGCTGAACTGGTGTCGGAAACCGCTGTCGATCTCAATGGAGATCTTCAAGGAAAGGCCACTGCGGGAAAGAAGAAAAGTGTCAGTTGGAATCCAAAGGTGGATTCTTGTCGAAGAGTACCTGAAAGCAGAGGGGACAGAGTCTGGGTCACTCAGCAGTGACCAGGGGCTCGGTAGACGAATGCTCACCGATGTCAGGTGCTTCAGGTGCGTTGAGGGGGTTCTTGACTCGGCAGCCACCGGGACAAGGAGACATCGAGGATGACCAGGAGCCGGATACTAGCTGTCCCATGAAGGATGTCGAGTGCTGAGGGGTCGATGTCCGGCTGGAGCACCAACAAGCCTTGGCAGCGGCAACCCACGAAGATGGTCAAGAAAGATTACGGTTCAGACCAGCAAGGTCCCAAAAACTCACCAAACACAGGGGAGTCGGGGCAAGCCTGGAGCAACCAGGGGAGCCCAAGAAAAGTAGTGTTGACCCTCAAGAGGACCCACAGGCCGGAGGCACAGGAGTCGCGAGGGGACCTCGAGCAGAATTACAAAGCAACAGCCCACGGAGCACTTAGTGCGAGGAGGCCAAAGTTCTTTGGTGGAAATGGTGCCAGAGGTCGGGGCTACTCGGAGCCCAGTGCACTTGTTTTGGGAATGCCAACAAGCATATGCACTTGCAAAACTACGCGGTGCACAGGGGTACGGGTATTGCAGCCCCCACGAGGAATTCTGACCTCAAACTTGGTGAGAGGGCAGTTCGGACCTTGAGGGACTTGGAAACCCACCTCCTGTGTTGCTGGAGCCTTTGGAGTCCGTAGGAGCAGCAAACTGGTCAATCGTGATGTGGTGCCTGCGGTTGCAGGGGAGTGACTCCTTCACTCCAAGGGAGATGTCTTTGGTTGTCCTTGATGCTCCACAGGTACTGCACGGAGCCTGTATGGTGCACGGGCACAGACGATGCTTCAGACTGAGAGCGAGACAAAGTCGGGCCCAAACAAAGTCCAGCGAAGTCCAGAGTGTCCAGACGGTCGAAGTTCAGTGGTTTCTGGTTCAGAATCTTGTCCACGTTGAATCTAGGGTCCTACAGCCAGGTAAGCCCTTTTGTACCCACGGGAGAGGGTTGGACAGATTCAGGGGACCATACCGGGGGGGGGGGGCAGGGTCAGGACAGTGGGGAGGATACTCCTATGTTCTTTGTCCAGTTTTGCGCCAGAGCAGGAGCCAACGGCTCCCAGGACTGGTTCGAACTGGACTATGCACAGGGACACCAAATGTGCCCCTCATGCAGACTTTCGGTCGCTGGCCAGAGCACCCACCCAGGTCTAATACACTAAATCCTGTCTGGGAGGTGGTCACACCTCCCTGTGACAGGATGCCTATTCTGCCTTCCCCTGCTCGAGCTTCGCTCAGCAGCAGGAGGGCAGAAATGTGTCTCTGGTCGGAAGCAACCATTTTGGGGTGCCCGGGACTAGAAGGCTGGTACCGGGAACACCAGGGACCTCACAAAGCTCGTTTCTGAGCGGTGGAATCATACCTCCCACACCGGGGGTATGAGTCCACAATGTTTGACACCAAACACGATAGGATTACTTTCAGACGTTTTAGAGTTGGTCATCACGCGGTCGCATAATGCCACTCTGTATGTCGTAAATGGCTGCAGCACTAACAACCCTGGAGAATGGACTCCGTAGCCTCGAGGGGTGTCCTGCTCATACAGTGGCACCCTCTCACTTAGAACCAAGCACCCTGCCTTCAGGATTGTCAAGGCCTGCTATAGGGGTGACATAGGTTTTCAGTGTAGTGACCCTTAGATATAGTAAACCTATATCTTAAGTAAGTGGTGCATGCACCAACTTACACAGGATGCAATGGCAGGCCTGTAGATCCATTTTGCATGGCCTCTCATGGGTGGCATAATCCATGTTTCAGCCCATGGGAGGCCTCTGGGGTACCTATGCCCTGGGTATATGGGTACCATATACTAGGGACTGACAAGGGTACCCCAGTATCCAACCTGGAGTGTACCTAAGTACATGACATAACATTTTAGGGAGAAAGCAGATAGACTGGGGTCCTGATTAGCAGGATCCCAGTCAGACTAGTCAAAAACAGTGTAACATGAAGCAAAAAGTGGAGGTAACCATAAGTAGCAGATCCTACTTTCCTACAACAACAATCATAATACATAGTCAAAACAAAGTAAACAGGAAGAATACATCCCCGGTGACTATGTTCGAAGAGGGAGTGATAGAATAAATGGGATGCATCTAAATCGTATATACTGGGAGGATGGCATCAGACTGCCTGTGTGTCCTGTATGGATCCTATTATATGTATGATAACAGGCCAGTTTGCATGTTAATTTCCTCCAATTCGTTCAGCCCTCCAGTCACTGAGTCCAGTATATGTATCCACGTACATTCTCTTATATTCAGTTTTTGTTGAATGTCGCCCCTCTAGGGTTACATGTAATCTTTTCCAGTATCCACCATCTTTGGCTATCGGCTGCATGATTGTTGTCTAAGAAGTGTTCTATCAAGGGCACCCCCTGAGTTTTACACCTGATTCTATTGCAGTGTTTGAGGATGCGTGTTCTGGCATTATTACCATTCTGGTAATAATGTGAGAGATCATATTGTCAGCTCATTCCTTGGGGAAGAATGTGAGAGATCATGTTGTCAGTTCATTCCTTGGGGAAGATAGAACCTCTGATCTCCGTACACAGCTCAACCTACCTCCACTTGTGGGCCATTTTAAATGCGGCCATTGTAAATCATGCAAATTGACCATTGAAGGCAAGGAATTTCAACACCTTGGCCATACATATTCACTACACCATCACACGAACTGCAACACAACAGAAGTTACCTATGCCATCAAGTGGGACAGACAATACAAAAAGCCAGAACACACATCCTCCAACACTGTAGTAGGATCAGGTGTAAAACTCAGGGGGCACCCTTGTTAGAACACTTCTTAGACAACAATCATGCAGCGGATAGCTTAAGATGGTGGATATTGGAAAAGATTACACGCAACCCTAGAGGGGGCGACATTCAACAAAAACTGAATATAAGAGAATGTAGGTGGATACATATCCTGGACTCAGTGACTTGAGGGCTGAACGAATTGGAGGAAATTAACAGGCAAACTGGCCTGTTATGATACATATAATAGGATCCATACGGGACACACAGGCAGTCTGATGCCCTCCTCCCAGTATAAACGAATTAGATGCATCCCATTTATTCTATCACTCCCTCTTCAAGCATAGTCACCGGGGATGTATTCTTCCTGTTTACTTTGTTTTGAATATGTATTATGATTGTGGTCCTACGTTCTTTGCCTTGAATATGGATTGTTGTTCGTTCAGCTTGCTTTGAATATGTAAATCTATACAGTATTCCTGGTTGTCCTATTGAGAATGTTCTGTGATAATGACCACACTAGTAACATATTTTGCCTCTCTGTACCAAACCATTGTACATGCACATGGGGCCGTATCTTTACAAACAACGCATGCCATGCGGATACCAGACACCTATTCCAGGAATGGGATTTAGGTTCACAACACTGCTGGAGTGCCCGTCGGCATCTGCATTCCTTTTTAGGAGTCTCGTACATTTGTGACTCTCCCATTTACCACGAGAGGATATGAGCATCTTTTCATTTTAAACCCCCTTTTTAAATTATTCCTGTTCGCATTGTGGACCCCCCCTTTGCGGTGACACCAGCGGACATAACCTGATGCATCGCGCAGGTTTCCCAGCTCCACTATCCTGACGTGCTCGTGGACGCAATCGTCTCGCG
Source organism: Calotriton arnoldi (assembly GCA_963921515.1). Classification (NCBI taxonomy): domain Eukaryota; kingdom Metazoa; phylum Chordata; class Amphibia; order Caudata; family Salamandridae; genus Calotriton; species Calotriton arnoldi. Next base: position 1,870,957 of record CAWUFW010002548.1, on the reverse strand, counting down.
AGCTTCCTTATACTGGCGCATTCTGGTCGAGCCATCACTCATGGATGGTTTGGTTTGCATTTAGGGCAACACTGCGACTCAGGTGAGTTTTCCTTCCCGCCTACTGCCCCGACTTGTGGCTCATCTGATTTTACCCTTGATTCAAGTTTCCACCTCATGTGCCGTATCATCCTTTCCTTCTCTCAGCAGCAATTATCATATGAATCCCTGTAAACGGCAGTTCCTTCTGTGATGTATTATTGACCCCGGTGCATAGCCGCTGGTAAGTGCATCCTCCTGCTTGCATTTCCATTAGATTTCTTGGACAGAGATAGTGTATGACTGCACCATCTCTTCTGGCTGAAGGTCATTTTAGTAATTTTATGTTATCTTTACGCACCAGCCTATTCCTTGGGGGCCCTGTAAGCACCTACCCTGAATATTTCTTTGGGAACGGATCAATGCCAGTTCCTTACACATGATGAAGATATCTTAGTGGCATGACAAGTAATTTATGGTGAGTGTGCCACTCCCAATTATCTCGTTTCCATGTCTTGGAACTTCTCTATTGGTTTTGGTCATTCACTGAGTTGCACCCCTCATTTGCAGATGCCCTGACAAGATTGCTACCTTTACTCCATCCAGGATTGGAGGAGTCCATTATACCACTACCCGGTGAGTCTTCTCATGACCCCGTTCTTTACGTAGTTCCTTTTTTCAAGCACACACATCTAAACAACTGTCCCCCTCTTCTCATTTAGGCCGTCACACTGTGTTTCGTGTTGTCCTGATGAAGACCCTACGTGATGTCCCTATAATACAGACATTTGGGTCGAAACGTCGACGTATTACTCACTCATGTCCTCAGACAGCGTAACCATAAAAAGTTGAAATTTCGGTTACTGCTGGAACTAGATATCTGGACAGAGATATATATATATATTCTTTCCCATGTTTTGTGATTTATGTATTTATGTTTTGGCTGATAGGGTTTTCACTTTTATCACCCCATGTCACATCAGTCACTAATTAACCACTCACCTTGTTTATATTAACTGTATGACAGTCTGTTTTCCACAAAAAGAAATATATAAAAGAAAAATATATATGCGAATCCCAAAAACTGTGTTGTGTGCTTGATATAAAGAATTGTTTGCTATTTGAAAATCACTGTTTTTTTTAAAGAATTATTCTCTACCCTACGGAACTCCCCTGTAGACTATAACGTCAATACCGAGGTTCCAAAGGACACAGGGTTACCCCGTTGACTTTAATAGTTGACTTTGCTGAAAACATCTCGAAATGAGTCATAACAAGGCAGGTATCTCAATGTCTTTTCCTGCAGCAGTGGCAACGTGGAAATTATTAGATAATGCCACAACATACGTTGAAGAGGATTGTATACAATTCGCTCTGCATTCCACAGACTGAAATCTTACAGTTTTTTCTTTCCAGTATATTACCCAGTTATGCTTCCACAACCAGGGCATACCCAAAATCACCCCATACTGTGGAGCATCAATAATATTGAACGCTATCTCTTCTGTGCGCCATTGTAGCACTGCCTGATCTGTTAAGGTAATGGGATTTGCCTGTTCTATAATGGGTCCTAAAGTTGAAGGTTTCCCATCTACTGCAAGCACGGCATTTTTATTGGTATTCTGGAGAAACCCAGTCAATTAACTAATCCCTTGTCGATTAAGTTACCGGTAGCTCATGAATCAATCATCACCAGAACTTGGTATGGACAATACTTCTCCTGCAAGACCATAAGTAACAATATGTGTTTCATGGTTTCTTTGGGTACCGACACTTAGTAATGGAAACGATAATTCATTCTCTTTACACTCTTCAAGAGGAAGGGACGCTGCTATATCCTGGCCTTTCTCCACAGATGAAACAGCAACCTTTTTTATACCACTAAATAGAATACTGCTCTTGGGTTTGGTGAGACATTGCCCCACAAAGTGACCCTTTTCCCCACAATCTAGACACTGCCCATTTTGTCTGCTGGCATCCTTTTCTTCCTTTGATAGAGGGGAACGAACGGCTCTGATTTCCATAGGCTCTACACACTCTGCTCCCCGCTATGTATAGGTCTTCTGATGGGTCTATCGAAACGTGGGTAGGCTTTATCACTCTTTTTTTCAGACATCCTGTCCACCAAATGAACTATCAAATCTTAAGGTCAAATTATTAAATTGGTACAAGTAGGCTGGAGGTCTATCTGTGCCAACACATCCTTAAGTTCTTCCCTCAAACCTTGATAAAACAACGATATACATTTTTGTTCTGCCCAGGCTGTTTCAGCGATTAGCCTTTTAAAAGTGGTTAGATACCTAACCAGAACTGTTTTCCCCTGAAGTAACTCCAATAGTTCTTTATCCTGTCAAAAACTCTCTCGAATTCCTTTCGGAACTCGTTCCAGTCGGACAACAGTGGGTCATTTGACCTAACTAATGGCACATCCCATGTAGCCGCATCCACAAATAAATATGAAATGGTGAATGCTACCCTGGAATGATTGTTTGGAAATGAGGAAGGTTTACACGACAAATGCAACAAAATCTGAGTGAGAAATATTTGAATCTTGTTAGGGTCACTTGCATATCTCTCTGGGGTGGCCAGCGGAATAGGAGGTGGTACTGATACTTTAATTTGGGGGACCCCTGCCGAAATATCAAAAGGGTTTCCATCCTGTCTTTCTATCTTTTCTTTCAAAGCTGCAGTTTCTGCTCGGAAGGCTACAAGCTCCTGTTGAACCACTGCCAGAGCCTGCAACACATCATCCATGGGTGCCATACCCATGCTAATACTAACTAGGAGGAGCAATAAACTTGGGTGCGTAATTTTGTCAAGCTCTGCAATAGCGAACGTACTCCTCAGGATCAGTATGGCGAACAGATTTGGTCCACCTCTCGATAACCCCAATTCTGCCTACAATAAAGGCACAGAAGTTTAGGGCGATCAAGTGAAGGAAAAGAGAGCGGGAAAGGAACAGCAAGGAAGGAGACCTGTAAGAAAATAAAAACGATTATTGTCTCAATTACCCTGAATATCTGAGAGACTGTATTGAACATTAACAATGTGGTATACCTATCAATGCGCAGTCTAACTTTTAAGGATAATAGTAGACCTTCTGCGAAGCACGTGTCTCACAAACACATCCTCCCTGGATACTTGGACACAGGTAAGTATAACTGAAAGAAAAAAATAAGGTATGTACAGTCACCATACCACAGGCTGCCTATTTTCATACTCTGCATATAAGATCGAACGGATACTGACTGGGTTACTCATTATGTAGAGATATGATGCCTAATAGTTATCCTAAAGATTGTATTTGATTCTGAAAGTCTTGGCAGCTAATGTGGAAGTGAGAGACCAGCAGTACTGAATGAAGGGCTAAAAAAACTCCATGAGGGACATGTAGCAATGACAATAAGCCCATGGCGCATGCCAGCCAGAGAGACAAAGGCGGCTTTGTGATGGTAGAGTGTCAGAGCAAATGCATAAACATTCCTAGCCTCTCACAAAGTCACGTCACCGGCGTTTCAGTAAAGAAGGACTTTAGACCCACGAGTTTATCTCAGTGACAGAGTGGCATGAACTAGAAATAAAAAAAATCCACTCAACAGAACTTTGCATCAGTTGTAGTGAACACTCTGTCCCAGTGACTGCGGAGAGGGAAGGGGTTTAAAGGAATGCCTTTTTTCTTGTAGGCCTGAAAAATGTGTAGAGGCTGCTAAATCCTACGCAGTAGCATCTTTGTCGGCTGATCACTTCATATGTGTTACATGTAGAGCCCGCGCTCTGCTACCTCCCGTTTGGCACCCTGCAGATTCTACAGAGCGTTTCAGATCACTGTCAGGGGTTCATAGCTCACGGTCGTGGCTACCAGGCGCGCAACGCCCATAGGGCTCAAAGGGCTTCAGCCCACCCCCCCTCCGCCCGCCCCACCGTTGTGTGTGTGAGCCCGGGCTGAGACAGCTTCCTGGGCACACACACAGTTTTTGAGCTGCCGTAGGCTGGCTGGTCTGGCATCCGTCTTATTGCAGCCGCACCCGGGTACTTCACAGGTCTTTAAAAGACTATTTACTTGTTAACGAGTCTTTGTTGTTTTTTCACCCCTTCTTAGAGCCCCTGCATCTCCACTCTGCCTTTTGCTGGAAGAATTAGCCCCCCCCCACCCCAAAATTTTTGTAGCCCCCCGCCCCCCCCAAATTTGGCTATAGTTGCGCCTCTGGCGCACATAATACAGCAGTCTCCTCGAGATTGCATCAAATGCCGGGGATGGGTGGTACCAAGTGCTTAATTTGTTTTTTTTAAAATGCCAGGGCTCTTGCGAGGAGGCCACTGCAGCTTGGACCACGCACTGCCCCCTGCTATGCTGCCAATGATAGTAACAGCACAACTACTAACCATCACACTCCTGTAAGTGTGACAATTCGGACTATTTTAGACCCATAAAGCTATAAGAATGGCTTGGGAACCAGGTAATAGTCATTTTTAATGTACATCGAATTAATAATTGACTGTTGTTGTGGTCATCTCAGACAGCGCCACCTTGTGGCAGACTGTCACAAGTGCCGGTGTTGACAATTACGTGCAGGTGCCGAGCACCGGAAACCACCTGCTCAAATTACAGCACTAGTGGTACCTCGCCCAGTTCATATATTTTTCATGCTGAGGGTGGGGGCAAAAATTGAGGGCCCGGTACCGGCCCGTCTAAGCACCTTGTTTTGAGAACTGCCAGTGTTGAGCACTGACAGGATCCGGTCCACTTACAGCCCTGATTACTTTACATGTCCAAAATACACTTAATCACCACACTGTTTGTCACATTAAACTCCTTCACTTTCGCTATAGAAAGCGATCTTTTTTTATACTTTTTTCCCCAGCATTCCCAAAGCCAATAGTGCAGACTTTAAATGTGATGAACAGCATTTGTGCATGCAACGCATGTACCTAAATTTGAGAATACCTGATTTGACATGCATTGGCACATGAAAGCCGGCATATTGGCTTTGCCAATGCTTGTTTTATTTCATTCTAGAATAAACTTTCAGGTTGTGAAGTTATTTAAGTATAAGTGATCCCTGTGAGAAATTAAGCAATGAATTATGTTAAGCGTTATTGATACGATAACAAGCATTACCAGTAGTTGCCTCGATGAAGACGACACACACAGATATGGTCTCCTTGGGTCTTCGATTGCATGACCCCTTAGCATCGAGACTTGGCACAGAGTTATGGACTTTGGCATGATCTCTCAGCAAATGATTTATTTGGGGCTTGGGTGCCCATGAAGATTTACCAACATGGGAGACCAGTGGTGAAAACAGTGGAATACACTAGGCCGCACAAGGAACGGTCGACCTGACACCTCACCTCTAGTATGTAACATTCAAAGTGGTAAGGGTTAATTGCTCAATGGCAGCAGAATTTCCTGTCAACTGTATGCACCATCATTTGTTGTGACATGGACGACATACTTCCACGTAATCACCACTTAGACACACATATTTTTGATGTTTTATTTACACAATAAAAATAAGACAATAAATAAAAAATAATGAATTTTTGTGTCTGGAGCAAGTAGCGTGGAGGGAGAAGCTGTTGAATTGTAACTCTCCAGTGCTTGAGTCAAGCCTTCAAGCCCAAACAGAGAAATGAAGGCATTTTGTTTTCACAGAGGGTGATATGGGTTACGTGGCCCCATAGTGTAGTGACTCGCCTCTCTCACAGCCAGGCAGGTCACCATGAACCTTCCTTCATTATGTTTCACTCTGTGTTCACAGCCGTACACGAACAAAGTTCGACAGAGCTTGACCAGAGGGTGATTTATTGCCACACTCACCTCTCAAGAACAAAAGGACCCTGGGGCAGGTGGAGTTTGTTCGGGGCAGAAGAAATCGTATGGAGAAAAACTGAAATTTAAAAAAACAGAAACCTAATTAAAAAACTGTGTGCCATGTCAAATAAATTCCTGTGCTTCCACCAAAACTAGGATTGGTGCTTTATTGTTACTCTTTCAGGCTAGAACAAGTGTACAGGGATGTGGTGGGGGGCTTGGTGGGGATACGTGGGGGAACTGAAATGGGCTGGATTTCAGATTTTTCTCCCTGTATGGGTCCAATGAAGAAAATCAACCAATTTTATTCCTCAATATTCCCCGTAGTAGCTGGTTATATGACTGGTCGCTTGGCTGTGGGTGGTAATTTCGTTGCAGTGCTGGGTGGTGCTCTACATAGGTCGTCAGGGTGGACGTGTCCTACTTCAAAACCTGATGCTTTGGAAAAGAGGGTGGAGGATCATGGACTTTGTGATGTCTGGAGACCCTGGCATCACCATGCAAGGGACTACACATTTTATTCTCAGGCCCACATGACTTATTTGAGAACACACCCCTTCTTGCGGAACAGGCAGGCTTCGGAGTTGACATTAGGCTCCTCCACTGAAGCCTGGGTGTTCTCTTATCACTCTGACAGTAGATATTCATTCCACGCCATGGAATGTGCTGCATCAATGAAACAGTTCTTAGGTATCTAGTGCATACGGGTGCTGTGGCTGATGCCATTTACTACTATTCCGAGGAGAATGAAATGGTTAGGTGTTCTCTGGGATGTGGCTAAGGCGGTGATGGGGGGGATCTGACCTCTCATACCTCAGCCTTTGTGAAAAAGGTTAAGGACAAAAGCTTGGGGTTGGAATAACATAGATGGATTGGGTAGGATTTATAGGCCCCCCGGCCTGCTAGTGGAAGTTGGAGCGCTTGTTGACGGGCAGCAGTGTTAGAAAAATGCTCTATTTGGGGAAAAAGATACCATGACAAGGGAGGTATGGCCAATCACCTTCTGGCTTACAATCTGAACGCAGTAGAATTATGCAAACATATCCATGAAATACGAGATGCTTCAGGGATCTCACAGTTACCACCCTTGACATATTGTGAGTGTTCTCAAATTTGTTTTCAGAGACAGGCAGTAGACGATCAATACAAGATGCATATTTGGAAGATGTTGCTCAACGAGGGATTGCACCTGATGTATTACTAGGTTTGGAATCTCCTACAGCTGCCTTGAACGCCAAACTGGCGATTCAAAGCATGCTTCTTATTAAACTGCCAGATCCAGAGGGATTCTCGGCTGCTTTTTTTTTATAAAGTAGGGAACCTGATTTCATGATGGATATGTTGATTATTTTATTGCTGAAACCATACAGAGACCCTGTGCTTTGTGTTTGTTATGCTCAATAGCATTTCTTACCCACAATGTAGATTTTTTTACCAGGATTTTAGTATGTCAGTTACGCGTGGTTTGACAGACCCTTGCATCACTTTACCAATTCAGATTTGAGTCTACTCAGTTAGAGTCGCCAAGTGGGTGACAGAACCAGATTGAGACTGCATTGGATAGCCATAGAAGTAAAGAATAAAATTCAGACGGTCCTGCTCTTTCTCGATGTGGAGAAGGTGTTTGACAGGGTCGAATGAGAGTTCATATCTCAAGTGCTTTCAAAGACTTCTCCAGGGCCTGTTACGTCCTCATTTATTTGGAATTACTTACTTAGAATAAACTCCCTTTTCAACCTAGATCCAACCTGATGAGGCTTTCGAAAATCAATAAAAATGTATCTGTTTAGTTCATAATCCAGGTATTCTGTCCGGCTTTTTGACTCAGCGCCAGGACACTCGAGTAGCTGAGTGCTATACAAAACCATTTATTCATTTATAATGTGTACTTTTGTTCAATCATTCACACACATATGAAAGTTAATAGGGAATTATGGCAGCCTATGCAATTCCCAAGAGGCACAGGGCAGTTTTGTGCCCTATCAGCACATGCATTTGCCCTGAAAATGGAGCCTCTTGTCCAAAAAACATGCACGAGAATATGGCCGTAAAAGGGCTAGCCACAGGAAAGAGGGGCACAGGGTTGTGTTATTTGCAAATTATGCCCTCTGCTTTCTGGTCTATCCTCCAAATTCTTTACCTGCTTTGTTGAGTGAATTACAGTGGTTTTCCAGTACCCCTGTGTTGAAAATGATTTGCACTAAACTCCACGGAATGGAGTAATGGACCCAAATGGCAGTAGCCGGTCTCATCTTCACAGGGTGGGCTTTGAATTTACAGTGGGCCTATTCGACATTTGGGAGTCAACATTACTAATACCTGGGAAGGTTTGTATGCTCATAATGTCCTCTCCTGCTTGAGGTTCTTTATAATGACCTGCATATGTAGGAGACACTGGAGCTGTCATAGTTTAGTAAAATAAACAGCCTAAGCATGAATTTTCGCCCCTGCCTCCTGTATCTGGAAAAGGTGTTGCTCTTTAGATTTCCAAAGCAAATGTTGTATGAAGCGCTTACTTATCTTTATGAGGTGCAGTAAGGCCCCCAAGGTCGCTACAGGCACAACATTTAAGAAGCCTTCAGAGGGAGGATTGAGTTTCCTGAACATTTCTTGTTCTATATGTGCAGCCTAGCTCCATCCGACGCTAGAATCAGAGAAGACTGGATCTAGAAAACCTTGGCTGGTGGTGGAGATGGATGTTACTCAGTGTGGAATGATATCTATGTGTTGGTAGCCAAAGATATTGATTTCTACTCAATATGAAGAGAGAATGCATGCAAACCTTCAGCTCATTGGTATCAGACTCCAGCGAAGTTAAGAGCTATGTCTGAGGGTTCCGAGCTCTGTTGGAGACGCTTACCCATGATGTGCATATCCACATATTCAGTCCTATTAATCCTGTCTGCTTAGTTATATAATCAGAGAGATAAAGGAAGTCACATCGATCCGCATATAGTGGTGAGAACACTGTTTCTCCCCTCCATAACACCATGTGGAAACAATTCTTATTTCTTATTGGCTGGCTGACTAACAGTAGCACAATGGTGGAACAGGACGTACCCACATTCAATCAGGTCTGGTGGTTGCACATTTTTGAAATGGAGAAATGATCTGCCTCGAATAATTACAGGATATCCCACTTTGAAAACTTAGGGCAACCTTTTAAGACTTACATTAGGAGTCAACACAGAAGTAGGACAGTGGCACCTCATGTCATAGAATTAGAAAGGAGAACTGGCGTGAGTTGAATATCAGGCTTGTCTCATGGGAGTGCGGGAGTCAATCGACTGGGTTCAAGGATGATTTAAAAAAGCTGTTAAGGATCATCAAGGTGGATTTGTTTTCCTGACATTTCTGGTGTACTGTGTATGGTACTGCCTAGCTCACCTGTTTAGCTCATGCACAATTTTATTTACGCGATTTAATGTTGTTATGAGAATGCAGCTCATTTTACCAATGCTGGTGTCACCACAACTTGCACAATTGATTTATCTTGTAATTACATTATTTGAAACTTGCAAAAATAAAGCAGCTATGTGCATCCAGAATTAGAGAGGATGAGAACCCTCAAGAGAACTGCTTTGACTGACAGGTTCTGTTACACTATGTCCCCACATACTAAGTCGTCAAATTAAAACAAGAGTACCAAAAGGTGTCAAGACAGGTTTCTATTCTTTATAGTGGCACTAACAATAAATTTCAGAAAAAGTGTTAATTTGTACAAAAATAAATAAATAAACAAACAAACAAACAAATATAAAAAATAGAGAAAACCTCTAAGCACAGACATATGGTTTAGTCAAGCGGGGCCTTCTCTCTGGAATGGTCTACCATCCTCAGCCTTTCATTTTGCTCTTTTGGCTGCCAGCATCATAAATTGAATAGAATGGTCCTTGCTCTGGTTTTTCAAATTATGTGCCAGACGCAAGGGCCATTCTATTCAATTTATGATGCTGTGATTTGTAACACACTTAGGGGGATATTCACAAGAACGTGTGCTAAACATCACCAAAAAATGTTAACGCAACTTTACACATCGCAGCCTATCGCGGAAAAATAACCCCGTGTTAACGTGGAATTCACAACAAGGCGGTACCATGCGATAGTCTGCCGAAACCGCGGACAATGTCCGCGATACAACCACCTCGACGGAGATAAAAACACAAACCACAACACAAAAAAACGTGCGATGAGCCCATTCGCGATGAGGAAAGCAGCGATAAGCACCGCCAGGCCCGCGACACACACACGGCAGGCGGGAATAAGCACAACAAAAGCCTGAAAAAGAAAGACAAACCAAACAGAAAACAACAGCCAAGCACAATGGAGGCAACTGGAGCCAGTATACAACACCACAAGCCCCATTGGCAACAAAACATTGTACATGGCAGGCCATCTTGGACAAGGTGAATGCAGCCGGAGAGCGGAGGAGGACAATGGAAGAAAAACAGAACAGCCGGAATGATGCGAAACGCACAAACAAGCAGAAACACGCCAACAACAAGAAGGCAGCAATGCACACCGGAGGTGGGAGTCCAGCGCCACACCAGGAGCTGGATGACATGGAGGAAATGGTGTCCACCACATCAGTCTGGAGATGGTGGCAGGACTCGGGGACCGGAAACTGCCCAAAACAACAGACACAACAGCAACAGGGAGAGGAACGACAAGGGACTGGGGGGACGGGGGGAGATGGGCACAATGACACACATGCACAATTAAGCACAGCACAACTGCAGACAAACCATGCCCAAGAGTAACAACACCAACCAAGAGCACAAGTCACACAACCCGGCAATATCACACCACTGAACAAGCACAGAAGTGAAAAACACACTGCCTGAAAGGGAGAAGGGTGAGCCAAATCAGAGCTGAAGGGACATCTCACACACAATGCAGCACACACATATAGGAAGCAGAGCACCCCAACATCGAACACAATGTGGTACAAACACCAACATTTGCACAACCGAACACAGGACACAGGTGCACCCGCTTGTGGCCGGTAAACGGCCATACGCATCTGGCAAAGCACGAAACAGGGACATGATAATGCACAAGTACAAACCCACAGCCCTGATGGGGTTGCAATGCACGTATGGCAGGGAGCCAGAGAGTCTGTGACACACACATTGGCATACAAATCAAGACACAACACAGTTGGAGACAAGTGAAAGTGCGGAAACTTTATCAACAAGTGCGTGTCAGTACGGACAAAAGAGAAGTGCCACGATATGCAGACCAATGCAGAAGCATGTCTGAATGAGGAACGTAGGAAAGCACCCATGTCCACCCCGGGGGAGTCCATCACCAACACAAGTCAGTGCCAACCCGCTTTGGTTGTCCGCGCATGGATCAGGAGTCCAGGCCAATGCAGCCATGTCCACTGTCGTCTTGGGACATGTGACCAGATTCCCAACATGCAACCAGGCGTCGGGACACGTGCAATGGGTCACATCCAGTTGTGGCTGCAGGTACCTTGTCACTCGTCCATGAACGTGAGTGCAGCAGCGTAGGCCAACATCTCCAATGAGAGATCGTTGTCCACCACATCTGACATGTCGTCGACGTAATCCATCAGCTGACCCGGACAGATGTGCTGACTCCATCCCCTGGCCCCAATGTGCACCAAAGCCCAATCAGGTAGTGGCTCAATGTGCTCACTGCACACGACGACTCGTGCAATCTCCCAGGTCCAGTTGCCAGCCTGCATGCCAAACATCCATGCATGCCATAAACGGGCATCACGGTGACACTCCTGGTCGTGGGCCAACAGGGGGCGCACACACACGTCGAAATCCAGGTCAGCTACCGTTACGTTGGAGAGGCAGACATCCATGGTCCACTCGAATATGCACGAGCGACAATGCAACACAGGCTGAACGCAGGTGACGTTCGCAAGGCGGAAGCTCAGCCGGTAACTGATCCGCAGCACTGCCAACATAGTGCCCCCAGTACATGCAGCAGACGTGCACGGTACAGGTCCACGTGACTGGAGTCGAGCATGTGTCCGGGACGGTCTGCCATTGCGTCAGTGGCTCTGCGCCAGTCCTGTGGATGAAATGGCACAGCTCGGAGCAATGAGCAGTGTTTGTGTGCAACGGGTGCAGGCCTGGGGTGGGGTGGGAGTACGTGTGAAGGCCATTTCACGCACGCTAACTACGACCAAGGACTTTTGCGTGTGGGATGTGTACACGTTGGTCTCACGTCGGGCAGTGCGTAGTGTGGGAGTCGCAAGCAAATGCTATCGTATCTGTCAGGGGGTGCTGGCCACATGCAAGTTCCAGCTCGGAGCTGCAGATGTGCTACCGCCTGATAGTTCAGACAAAGGACCTTTCATCCCTACAGTAACTTCACCATCTGCATGCATACAGGAGATGTACAGAGGCCTGTCGTGGGTGTGGTGGGATGTCTGCGACCCTGGGAATCATGGATGATATGCTCAGCAAGTGGCACATGAGCGGCCTCACTGTGTGTTACATTGCCTCACAGCTGCTCCTCCCTCCCACAAGCCCCCACACTTGTGTGCGCTGCGCGGTTGTATCACGTGCACTCCTACGGCACACCATTGTAATGCCTGTCCGCGCATGTCCAGCGGCATGCCAACAACACCGTGACGCTGGCCTTTGAAGGTGTGCGGCCACGTGAGTGTAGGCCAATGGTCCGACAGGGCGGACACAGGTGTACAGCCCATGGCTGGCTGTGATCACGCTGCGAATGAGGCTAGGCAACTGACTCATGCTGCCGCAGGACTGATACACATAACACTTGGCATGCATGTGCCAAGACCCCGAGCGGTCTTGCGCTTCTACATTTCCCCGTCCGTGCGGGCCCGCCCTCCTGGTGCATGCTGCATTGCAACATCGACTACTGTGGCCCTGGTGGCGACAACACCCCAACACAGAGACACACTTACCGCACTTCCTGCCCAAGGCCAGGTCCGAGCCACGCCCTGCTCCCCCTGCCGAATCAGTACACCCCTGCGCTGACCTGACGTACGCCGGACCAGCACACGCCGCTTGTGCATGCAGGGGGGGGGGCGGGCGAAGCTACATGTCCAAGGTCACTGCCAACGCTGAGGTGACATGGTATCGTCCGCTGAAGACAGCACACTGTGATGCTGCAGGGCCGTGCCCATCATGCTGACACAATGACCACACGGACACACTTGCTCAGATGGTATGAATGGCTACGGGCACATGCGCCCGGCCACATTTATTAGCAGGCACACATATCGAGTGACACCTGTGTTGGATGTGTGTGGGGTGTGTGCACACCAGCCAGCAAGGGCTGCCTCGTGCAGTCAGAAATCGACAACAGTGTACATCGTAAAGGACACAACCATTCAACCATAAAGGCCCCATGACTTGTGCTGCACAGAGTTAGTGGCCCCGGATGCACAGCGTCCTGCACGGGCCTACCGCCACGGGCCGCTGACTTGCGGTGCACTGGGGTAGGGTCACGAGTGCAGAGCAGGTTTCCGTAGATGACAAAGGGGCTTGTCGCGGAGTGTCTCGGTGGACATTGGAAGGAGTACCCCCAGGGCATGGTGCAGAGGGCAGAACCACGCTGAAACAGTCACTATGGTGGAGATGAATGGAACAGACACATGTCGGACACCAAGTCCGGTCCAGCCAGATGAAGATGCAGAAAACCCCCAGTCCATGGACTCAGACGCCACCAAGGTCCAACCAGATAGTGCCCATGACACCAGTGCTGTTAGGGGATGCCGCCTGCGATGAGGCGTGTCCAATGGTGTGGACTCCTCCACATCTTACCCAAGACACAGTTCCACATGTGTGACCTACTGGACCGCAGTGTAGGCCTGAGGCAGCGGTCAGCACGGGCCATTCACCAAGTGTTGCCGGCTTAGGTTGGATGGTCCCACCGGCCTGCGTAGTTCAGGTTCAGTGGCACCACGGGACGCGGACTTGCGGTAAACAGGGTTGATGGCACCAGGTCAGTTGTTGATAGTGTTCGATCACCTCCGTGACTCTGATCCGGCTTTCGTCCGGACTGAACCGCATCTTCCTCTTACTCCTCTCCATGCGTTCACTGGTGTGGACTCTGCCATTCATGATTCGTGACTAAGTGCTGGATGTGGGACCTACTGGTCCGCAGAGTAGGCCTGAGCCCTCTCCACGTGTCGCCGGCTTGCGTTGAACAGGGTTAGTGGCACCACGTGTCGCCGGCTTGTGTTGAACATGGTTAGTGGCACCACGTGTCGCCGGCTTGCGTTGAACAGGGTTAGTGGCACCACGTGTCGCAGGCCTGCGATACGGAATTATGCTTCACTGATCGAAGGGAGTCTGGTGCTGTGGCCGCTGCCACGGACTTGGGGTCACTGCCATTCAAGACTCAGGACACAGTTCCACATGTGGGACCTACTGGGCCGAAGGGGATGCCGGTGGAGTATGTAAATGAGAAAGGAGTAATGTGGGCCAGCGTTGTGGGGGCCAGCGATGGTCTGCGGAGGCTGCAGAGGTCGCGGGACTGGGGCTTGGAGCTTGCACCAGCACGTGGTGGGCCCTCTTTGACACACGCCGGTGTAGGCAGGTGAGCGGAGCCTCGTTGGTGCGCTGGGGCAGGCATGACGGGTCTTGGGACCAGCGGCCCGGGGTGCAGCAGGCGCACAGGGACGCAGGCCCCGCCGCGCTCGGCGCAGGACTCGTGGCGGGTTGAGAGGCGCCGCCCTGGCAGACGCGTTGTTCATTCCGAATGAGAACCACACCCAGTGCGACGGGCTTTTTGTTCACACCCCTACGCAGGCCTGGCGTACGCAGGTCCAACCCACTCCGCCCGCGCATGCAGGGAGGGACGTAACGTGCGACATTTCCGCGTTCTGCCCCACAGCCTGTGGGGACATGGTAGCGTCCACTGGCCACTACACTCCATGCACCAGCAGTTGATCTCCACATGGCCATTTCCGTGGTTTGCACACTGTGGTCTGTCCCGCACCTCCACGCCACACCTGGCATTGGGTAGGTTCAGATTCCTTAGTCACTTGCCGCTCTCGCACATGCCTGCTCCATGCCTCTCCTCACATCCTGCTATTGTGTGTCTGTGGTGCCATGCCATGGCTGGGTTGAGGGCATGGCAAGGCCAAGTTCCCAATGGAGTCGTGTTGTCGTGTCTGGTCGGTTGGCATGTTGTGTGGCATGTTGAATGTAGTTGTGCTGCGTGCCCATTGCCAGTGTCGTGAGTTGCATGACTGTGGGCTGGAGGTGTGTAGTGTGTTCATTTTGGACTTACCAACGAGCACTGCATTTCCATGGGTGCCATCCTGGGAGTGCTGGGTTTTGATGGACTGTCGGGAGATGTGAGAATCATGCACTCTGCCTGGGGAGTTGGCCACGACATTGTTGAGGAGTCCCGGGCGGTCCACTATTGCCTGCACATTCATGGGATGCGTGTGCTTTCTGTTGTGGTAGTTGTGTGCAGTGTTGGCAGGGGCACGAGGGGGTACATGTGTGCAGTTGATTGGCCCCGACACGTGAGGGAATCCAGCTATGGCGTAGGGGCCTTGCTTGGTCTCCAGCTGCTCCTGCGCAGTGTGGGTGAAGTGGAGGTGCGGGGTATCAGGTTGATGTTGGCATCCAGGACAGGTGTGATGACCTTGGATGGGGCTGGCTGTGTGACTCCTCCGACTCTGGCAGTTGTGGGTTGGATGGTACCAGAGGCTGACATTGCAGCGCAGCCGGCAGCTTTGTCTGCGGAGGGATGTTGGTTGTCCGCTGGGTTGGTACCGTCAGCAGGTGGGGGATGTGGGTCAGGATGCGGGGGATGGTTGTCCTTTTGGGCCTGTAGTGGGCAATGTCCTCCTCTGGCGTTGGGTCTGCGCGGCAGGTGCGTTTCAGGTGGGTCCGCTGTCTTTGTGTACGCTGCCTCTGTGGTGTTCCGGGGGGGGAGGGGACGGGTCCTGGGGGTGGTGGCGGGCCTGGGGTGAGTGGCGGTGGGTGTTGTGGCCGTCATGGGTCTCGGAGCTGCATGATCATGGTCTCCATGGCATCTGTGGGTCTTCAGATGTGGCTCTTGGCTGTGCTCCCCTTCATGCTGCAGGTAGTCTTCCTGCTTAACACCAGCAAAAGGCAGGTGTTAAATCCCTGCTGCTACCGCGGCTTATCGCGTGGTTTTGACTCGCATCGCAGATCTGGCAGTTCGTTGTGAAAGTGGTGTTGTGGTTTTTTCATGTGTTTTTGCACGGGAACGCCTACTTTGCATCTCATTAGGGTTAGTTGGTGGTGTCCACCGTGGAGATAAATTTTGGGGCAGTTATCACGGGAATACTGGCGATGTCTGCAGTTTGCACCCGCTTGTGAATGGGGTGTTGAATCTATCTCCACTTTTGATGGGTTAAGGTGGGGATAAATCGGCGGTAGGTCCTCGTGAATATGCCCCTTATTAGAAAGTTAAATATTATCACCACAGAGATGTAAAGAAAAGAGCCGATTTATGTTTCTTTAACAAGGGAGTGAAGTTTTTTTGTATTTTGGTCCTTACACTATCTAGAGTGTCTTGTAATCTGGATTATGTTATTTCGACAGCTTTTTTAGTTGAAGAATGAATGAGGTATCAGTGTGAGGGAGAAAGGAATGAGAGTGGTCAGGGGACTAGATTTATCCTGAAAACCAGAGCAATATGATGTATAGATTCTGATTATGTATTTTTAATAATTGTTTTACATTTTTGATATATTTGTTTTGTCTTCGAACTACATAAATTCAATGTGGCATGTATATAAAAAAAATCATAAAATAATAAATGTGTTAAATTAAAACTCCTAGTTCTAATTGTCTAACTAGATAAATGTTTCTTATTTATCCTTATACATTCATATGTATTTGGGCTCCCTTATGACTGTGCAGCTATTTTAAGGTATGGCGAGGTATTCCGCCCACTAAAGGAATTAGGTAGGACTTTTGGTTTTGTTGTGAGTATTATTCCCGTTTCCCTGCCTTTCTTGTTTCCTTTTACAGGGGCCCTTTTCTTGTTTGTTTTGAAACTTTGTGAATCGAGCCCTAAGTTTAGAACCAATGGCCACCACAGCACATATTTTAAGAAAGACGTCTTTGAAAGTAGAATAAAACAATTTACACAAACTCCATGATTCTCTGTCATTCGCATGAGCTAGAAGTGCTTTGGAATCCTGCAATAGTAAAGCTCCTAATTTGTTCCGTGACGTGGGTGAGTAGCTACTGAGGTTCTGATTTTATTCTTTACATTCTGGTCTTGTAATTGTCTTTTTACTGCTATGAAACCAAGTTAATAAGTTACAGAATATCAATTTTTTAAAAAACACAAGAATGGTTAAACTACCGACATGAGTCAACTTGAGATCCGTGAAATATTTGATAAGAACTTGCCATACACAGGGAAATGGATGACCCAGCTGAGACATGCTGTTACACAGGTGTGGTAGCTGCTTGCTCTGAGAGCCGTCGGTGCCTAGGTGCTTTGGTCTGCTGTTCGCTCCCAGGGCCGGGCTCGGCCGGACGTGTCAGAGCCTCACTTCCGCTTTCCCGGTATCCACCGGTTCTGCTGCCTTGCCTCCTGCTGCTTAGTTGAAAGTAAAGCGAGGCCGTGTTTTAATTCCGTTCTTCAGACAGAGCGGATTACCTCTTGTAATAGCTTTATCAGTTAGAAGTTCAAAGGGACAAGAGGAGAAATGTGAAACGGATCGCTAAATACTAGCGAACTGTTTTGGTAAATGGTTTTAAAAGCACTTGTTGCCCCGTTCCTTGCCTCCAGCAATTTCGAGGCAACAATAAAAATGTCAAGATAACTCGGTGATTAATGTTCATCCTGGAGAGAGACTGGAGTTTTGTTTAGTGGAAGTTTTGACTCTTCCTAAGGTAGCACAGAGGGTTAATATGCCCGCTGCAAAGAACGAGTACCATGCAGATCACAAAGTGCATATAATGTAAACAGGTCAGTGTGTTACTGCTTTTGTCAGAGAAATCCTCTTGTTACTCGCAGTTTATAAGTTAACATCCTAATATAGAACAGTGAGCTAATAACTGACATCAAACTGCAAGCTATAGATTAAAGCGTTATAATGTTTTCTCAGTCTTTCATTATCCTAATGTTGCAAAAAGGCTTCATTTGGGTATAAATCAGTTATTATTATTAAAGAGAACCCCCAACCATGGTGTTAAGTTTTAAATTCTGAGTTTGTGCTTCTCCAGACCAAGCACTCTTAAACTATACTGCCTACCAGTATGGATGACATGTGACACCTACACATTGTAGTCTTCTGTCTTATGTAGCGTTTACTATATACTGATTTACAGATGTGTAATTTATTGTCTCTGTGTAATGTGTGTGTGATGTAAAGTGCTCTGACACCCTACACTGGTATGAGTGGTGCTATAAAATGTATTAAATGCATCTGACAGAGAGAGGTTATGGAGACTAGAGGGGCACTGTTAAAGGGTGGTAGTGAGGGAATTCATGGCGGAGGTGGTCATTGGGGGCGCCAACAAACATTGCTGCACCAGGCGCCACCAGCGCTAAAGCCAGCCCTGCTGAGAAGTGCCAACACTATCACTCCCATATAAAGAAATGCAAGTACTGAGTAGCGGCTAGTACCTGCCCATTTAAAGCAGTGAACGTTTTGACCAACGAAGGACTAACCTCTCACTATGTGCTTATTCAGTGACTCTGGGTTGTTTCTGGGTTCTGCAGAATCTGCTTTAGGACACGATGTTCGTCCTCTGCGTTATAAACGAGCATCCAATACGGCTGAACATCTCTTGTACGTGTGTCAGGGAAAGGTGCACTGCTGCTGCCTGATAGTGTGGTGCCTGTTCTGTGCAGGAGAGAAGCTTGCATTGCTGCTGCCCAATCTGTACCTGGATTGTGTAGGTTACTGAAGCTTAATCAAATATTTTCATTTTACAAAAGTCAAAAGATTTGGCTTTGTCAATGCTTGCTTTTATAGTCTGTATCAATAAAGGGACGTGCTTTATGATTACCTTCTGAGGGTTTGGTAAGTGTATGCCTCACATGGCCTACCCTGTCTTCTCCAGAATATTTATGCAAGTGGAAGTCTTGGTGAGTACAATGTCTGTTTGGGATGCCGCAGACCAGATAGGTTCTGTTCACCAAGCTATTCGCCGACAAAAATGGGGAGCTCCGACAGCATCTCAAGGGCATTCTATGAGGCCCATTTACTTTCATTAGTGGGTAACGTATAAAGTATCCTCACAGTGAGACTCCTTTTGATACATTAGTCTAAAATGACACGTGTTTGCTATATCACAGTGAGGATGTAATTTATATCAACTCAGTATTTCTGTTTCTGTAGATTAGGTTCTATCTCTTGGTCCTGATGAATTTCCATTGACTCCTTCGTGAGCAGTTTCATGCAAGAAACATGTAGACTCTCCCTTGAACCCAGGATTCATTGGTGTCCCTTTGGGTTCAACATTTGTTTTTATACTTGCCATGAGTTCTCAGCTGTCCTAATTAAAGGTTTCCCTTTTTTTGAACCCATAGCCAATTTTAAACCACTGACATTCCCAATCTACCACTTCTTCATCCCTCCCTCCAACTTAGTGCAGGGCATTACCTGGATTTTCAGGCAATAAAATATCTCTGGCAAAGAGCCCTCACGTAGGGGCCCGCTGGGCATTGCAGCGCCCGCCCAGCAAGGAGCACAGCCCTATGATGAAGCATGCCACTTCGGTGGGTGACGGGTGGTGTATCCGAGAAAGGTTGCTTCCCACTTAGCGACCTGGAACAGCACACCATTTTGTAGTTTTGAGTACAATGTCTAGACACCCATGCCCAACATCTAACAGGAACCGTTAGACAGAACACTCAGCATACATCACATGCAGGTGGATTCACCACGTTCACAAGGGTACTACCCTCCAAACAACAAAAACACTCACAAGAACATGTTCGACAGTTCTCCGCACATCTATCCAACACAGCTCACATATTCCACATAGTTCAGTATCAACAAGCTCACAACAGTACACACAATAATACACAATGCCCAGCTATGTACACTTCTTGGATCTGATCTGGATAGCGTACTGCCATCTGGATGTGACTGGTACTTTGAAGTCACTGAGCATACAATGATATACTCCACTGGGTAGGGGAGAATATCCAAGCAAACTTACAACAGGGCTCAGTTTTTTCATATAGTTGGGAATTACAATCTCATACCAGTACACATATACTAATAAGCAATCATACCCTCCATCAGAAGACATTTGTCAGGATAATGCTCACATATCCAAAACTGTTCCAAGGCACCATGTACTTGAACCTCACCAAGCTCACAACAGCATTTTCTTCCTCAGGAAACAATCTACTTCTCCAAGACAATTCACAATAAACCAACACCCACCCAACACCCCACTCCCAAATGATTTACGGGGGTACTGTGCACCAGAACAAAATATCATTGCCTCACTTTTTATATGCACATACTGCAAACTTGGCAACACACATGCCAGTGTTAAGATAATACCTGAATAGGTAAAGCTCTCCGGATATACACTCCAAACCTTCAACCATTACAGCACACTTGCAACCAAACATGCACAAAATATTAACCACACCCAAACTACAGATGATCATACTCAACAGAAATCAGACATAACATCTGTGACTGAATCCTCAAAACCAAGGAGTGAAAGTACTCGAAGAAGAGGCCGATACCTCACCCCGCGATGCCTTAAATGCACCCGTCCCAGGCGTTATCTGATGACGTCACCACTCCGCAGGAGTGACACCGACAGACACTTCCTCATGGCTCCTACCCATGGCACCCCTTCTTGTTATGTGCAGTGTGTACCTAGCAAAGGAGTAGCCAGAAAATTAAAATATCCCCCACTTTGAACTAAACCTCTAATGGCACAGGGAAGCAAAGCAAATGAGCCCAGCCCTCCCTAGAAAAGCTCCCTTTTCTCTTCCATCCAACAATCTATCTATTCATCCTTTCAACCTTCCATTCACCTGCTGATATCCACTACTTCTCCTTTACATTTTGTCATCCATTAATTCTTTCATCCATCAATCAATCTTTCTGTATTCCTTCCATCCTTCCACTCTGCCATTCATCATCCACTCTCCACCCACTCTGTCATCCATCCTTCCATCTAACCAATCTCCCATTCATTCATCCACTGTGCCATCCATCTATCTATCCATCATAAACTGATCTAAGCTGCCATCCACCCATTCATCCATTTGTCCATCCACTCTGCTATCCATTCACTCGTCTTTTTAACCACTCATCCATCCATCCCTTTACTCTGCCATCCTTTCCCCTGTCCATCCACCTATCCATTCACTCACTCATCCATTTATCCCTTTACTCTGCCATCATTTCACCTGCCCATCCACCTATCCATTCATTTATCCTTTCACCCACTCATCCATCGCTTATGTATCCACCTACTCATCCACCCACTCATCCATACATCCTTTCACCCTTACTGTCATTCCCAATTCTTTCCATCTTCCCTCTTCTGTTTGCCCATCTTTTCTTCTTCCTCTTCCTTGCTCCTGCTTACTCTTCTGTTGATGCTGTATTCTTTTATAGCAGTAATTATCAGCTTCTGGTTGCTGAGTTGCAGACAGAAGAGGCCCCTAAAGAACCCCACCCCGCTGAAGCTGCTAAAGCTGGGGGTTCACGAAGCCCCTGGTGCCTAGCCATAGTGCGTTCACAACATGCAAGCCACTGCACCCCACTGAAGCCACATCCCAACACTCTCCAATCCCCAAGGAGAGAGACAACATACAGTTAGGTGGTTCTACCAAGACGTAGCCTTTTAATTCACACAGCACCAGCAAGGAATGAGAACTGTAGTTACGTAACCATTGGTTATGGGAATAAAGGATGCAAGATAGTAAAAACAGGGTTGTTAACTCAGAGTCTGAAGACTTTTAGTAGAAGTATGCTTTTTTCACTGTCCTCAGGAAGATGAAATTAGTAAAAGCTAGCAGAAGGAGGTAGCTGTGTGCTGGTCTGTAGAAGAGAATTGTCGTTTTTGGCTATATTTTTTCTATGCTAAGTGCCACAATATGGTGCACACAGACTGCATTTGTGACGTTAGCTCTTAAGCCCACCTCTGATGCTTCATGTCATTTCTCTGAATATGATAACTTCGTTTTTGGAAAGGGAAATTTGTGAATGGCAGGAGTAAGTTTTCAAAGATGTGTAACCACGAGAAATGCAAAAAATGGTCTTGCCATCCCAGCCACTCTGGTATCAATTGCAGACACTTTTTAGGTCTCACATATGAAACAGCTGCTACCTGTCTGTGGGCAAAAGCCTCTTGTAGATCATACAAAAAACATACAGTGGGCTTACAGCCTGTCCATTTCTTACGAATGGTTGGCTTTCTTGTCACTCTCATTTGCTCACTTCTTATTCAATAACTTTTCTTTCTCTTCTTGTGTATGTCCCTCCACTGGCGCATAGCCTCGTTACCATACTTTTAATTGGATGTATCATTACATTGCTCACATTCAGGAAACTACTTTTTAGGTCTTGCCATCAGCAAGGCCCTGCACCCAACCCTCCGCAGGTGGCCCACTCCGCCCCATACTGCCTTCTTCATTCTTCCCTCAAAATATCGCACCAGAATTGCAGTATCTACCCATTTTTTCAATCGCCATTTTTCAGTACGCTTATACAAGAGGTATGCCAAAGGGTATAAGAACGGCCTGGGAGTCTGTGCAGTAAGGATTATGGGGATTTTACAATAAGATCCTGAGGCGCCATCCTTTGTTGACAGCCTATGTACTGCAGATGATGATTTGACTGAACACATGGAGAGGGTTGACAATTTAGTGACACGGATCGCACAACGTGGGTCTATGTTAAAAAAACTAAAATTGCATATCTGAATGTTATCTTTCTTGGATATGAATTATTAGTGTAAAGAATAGGCACCTGACTTCTTGCAGAAGTGTGCTACTTTATAACCTCCAGACACATTAAGGAAGTTACAAGCCCTAATGAGTTTTTTTTTTTAAACTTTGGAAGCATTTACTTGTCACATTATGATGAGCGAGTTAAGCCCTTGTCTGAATTAATTATTGCCATGTTTTGTGAAAAGAATTGGATGAAAGCACACATAACTATTGTACATGGACTGCAAGCATACATGTTAGAGACTAAATATTTACAGACACAGTACAAGACAATCTTAGTGATTAGTGCTGTTCCCAGCACTTCAGGCTACATATGTATTTTACAATGAGAGATAGATGACTCCCACAGCATACATATCACATATGTATTCCTCTGCTGAGGAACAATGTATTCCTACTGAAAAAAGTCTCACTGCTGTACAGACAGCTACACTGAAAAAGTGTCCTCTTGCATGAAAAGAAATCATTGTAGTTTCCCCCATAGCTACACTGGAAGCAGCAACAAAAGCTAGTATTTCCAAAGCCTTCTCTATATCTTCGTTGGGTGCAGTGGGACTTTTTAAAATGTAACTGATGTAAAATTTGAATATGATCCAACCCTCCTGAATCAGGAAGTTTTGCAAAATGCACAAAAAATTCCAAAAATATCAAATATACTACAGATACCTGATTATAAAAGCGTCTTCTACACAGATAGCATTCACAGCCTGCGATTGGTGCCAAATAGAAATATTTTGCGGATAGTGCTGCAGTGCAGGGAGTTTTTGAAGATGGCATCTTGAAGCCACTACACACACTCACACTAATGTTCTGGGCGACTCAGCATTCTGTGTATTAATAAGGCTACAATGTAGATGTACCACACTGGCTCTTAAATGGATTCAGAGATTCAAAAGATAAATCAATAAAAAGCAAGCAACCTTGGGTAAAGGTAGATGATAAGCTTCCTTTGGTCAATGTACAGCACAACCCATAAAAGTGAAGGAATTTATGCTAAAGAGAACTATGCAGCAAACATAGTTGCGGAACATTAAGATGGCTGCTGATACTCGATCTTAACTATGATCGATGCAGACATTTTAGTGGTGATACAGCTGACATCAGCGCTACTGTATCAATGGTACAGCAAAGGTACTGGTGGCCAAACTTACCAAAGCTTGCAAAACAATATACATATATTTATTGCAGTCAATTCCTTCTCTCTATTCCTTTGGGTTTGGCCATAAAAGATTAATAGTGCTTGAGCAGTCACAAAATCCTGTGCCTAGTAGCAAAGGGAGAAGCTCACACCTTTCAATCAGACAATGGTCCTACATTTGCCGCTAATGTGTTTATCAATGTTATGTCTTCTCTGGGAATAAGACTTGTATATTCACAGCTGTTCCGCCTGGAATCAAAAATCATTGTAGTGTGAGCCAACAGTATGCTTAAATAAGCCTTGAACACTTGGGTATTAAATACAGGATTGTCATGGTTACATAGCTTGTAAGGGATTCAGAGAGCATTATAGAAGTATTAGGTGTTCACATCCCATACAAAATGCTCTTTGTATGTGCCTGATCTTGATTTCCTGCAAAGGTGGAAGAGTTGAAAATCAAATCATCTGACCCTTTTTCTTGGTTGAATTTGTTATAATCCATTCAAGAAATCAGAACTAAGTTGTCCAATGTGAAAACTCTGACTCTGTCACAGGCAAGCTACTGAAGGTTAGTTCCCCAAAGTTGGAGAGTTGGTTCAGGGAAAGATCACAGGCTAGCAAGTCTTAAGACCATGATACAGACCACCAGTTCTGGTTCTTGGGGTCAAAGGCACTTGGACAGTAATGTTGCTGCCCATTCCTGGTGCAAAGAAAAACAGGAAAGTGTTGATCGATTATATTAAAAAGCACTATGTGGCAGATTCTGTTCAGCAGACCTCCATCGACACCAAGGGGCTTCCAGAGTAGATCAACAAACCCTCTCCCTACTCTAGAGGAACTACCTCAAGAACAGTACAGTCACGCTGAAATCTTAAACCCCATTCCAGAGACTGAATGAATGGATTTCTAAAGCGCGCGGCTACTCCGAGGAGTGTCCTGGCGCTACATGGGAAATAAGAGTCAGAAGATTAAGAAAAAAAAACATTAAAGAGTGAAAAGCCTAGTCTTAAGTTGCTCTCTAAATGATTGTTCATAGTTCACTTGGCGAAGTTCAACAGGCAATTTGTTCCAGACTTGAGGGCCCAAAAGACAACAAGATCTGCCTCCGGAATTGGTTCATTTTACCCTTGGAACTTTGGCCAAGTGGCCAAGTGAAGAGCGTAAAGATCTAGAGGGAGAGCAAAATTGGATTCTAGAGAGCAGAAAATCTGGGCCAGATTGGTGCAGCGCCGTATGCATAAGGGTCAAGGTCTTAAGATCCTATTTCTGACAGGAAGCCAATGCAGATTCTTCAGATGAGAAGGATAGAGGCTTGCTTGGGTAGATGTAAGGCTAGACCAGTGGCTGTGTTCTGAACAGTTTGTAATTTCTGCAGTAGATATTGTGGGAGTTTAACATAACGGGCATTAGCACAATCCAGTAGAGGCACCACTAAAACCAGAAGAACTTCTCTGGAAGGACTGATGAGGCTAATATCTCTTCAGCTTTACACTAAGTGCCAATGACATCAAATGATGCAATACAAGTGCCAGTTTCAACAGGTGAACCTGATACTTCAATAGCAACAATTGCAACTTCTGAAACTGTGGTTTATTATGAAACACCAATAGAACCCACATCAATTTAAATTATGTACTGCTTCAAGACATTATGCTACATGCAAAGCACTCTGATTTAGGCTTTGAAGCAAGAGAAGTAATCACCCCTCCAGTTTAACTACGCTACATATGACGTCCTGCTTGTTGGCTCTGTGACAGGAACCTTTTTCCAAAATGATCCTATATCTGAACTGCTACAGGAGTTCTGTTCCCTCTAATCTAGATTATAATGTTGGTTATAATCTTGCTATTGATACTTGGGAACTAAAGTCCTGATAAAGCATTGCCATTTCTGATGGTTTAGAAACTGCAACCACTTTCTTCTCACAGAGCTAGAAACATAACCTGTGCTGGGTGGTGCTGTTTGAGAAAGGGTTCCTTATCAAGTTAGGGGTCTATGTTTTAAAAATCTCCCTGGATCAATCAATAGAATTTCTAAAGCGCGGCTAATCCCTTGTGAGGGTATCCAGACGCTGAGGTCCCACTAGGGGAAAGTGTCGACGTTTCGCCCCTGGAGCATAGAGGGTGGTTTGTATCCTCTGCAGGCGGGTCTTCCTCAGGACGGGGATGGGGGGGGGGAACAACCTGTATCAAGGCGAAGTCAGGGTTACAGCCCCACAGGTGGCGGTAAGCCTCCATAGTGCAGGCCCGGTGGTCAGCTCTGTACTCCTCCAGTCAAGTTGGCTTACTAAGATGCCTTAATCCACCAGTGTTAGGATTCAATCGACACTGCTGTCCTGAAAACTGCATATTGTAATTCAATACCTATTCTAATTCACCGCTACAATTATGCGGACCGCCACCTGAGGGGCTGTAACCCTGACTGCGCCTTGATACAGGTTGTTCCCCCCTCCCTCCATCCCCGTCCTGAGGAAGACCTGCCTGCAGAGGATACAAACCACCCTCTATGCGCCAGGGTTGAACCGTCGACACTTTCCCCTAGTGGGCCTGTACCCTACTTCACCCCATCCCTACCTCTTTAAAGAAGATTATACTCTGTACAACATCAAGAACCAGAAAAGTACTTTCGAATCCATGAGAGACAGGCCCCATTGTAAAACTGGTGCTACTGTAAACCACAACCAGTTTACTAAGGACATTACTATGTGTAATTGATTGTTTTTACTACTCTCTGATTTCCCTCCCTATACATCTGTTCTATCCTCACAAGCACAATCCCCTTTTCCACACTCCCCTGGAGCAACCCTCTTTTCTGTTTTGAAACGTTCCCTACAGTGATCTGTTATAAAAACTGTGAGATTAAACAGTCACTATTGAAGCTATTTATGGTGCTTGTGTGTCTTTTTGAGGATACACTGAATTGAATTGAGAAACTACTGGGGTACACTTATGATGTAACTTGAGTTCTATGTGTATCATGTTCATAGATTTTGACTTAATGAATACCTTCCTAAAGCAATTAGTCTAGGACATTGTTTTCTATACCGAGCATTACCCAGGTCCATGGACTAGTATGGGTCACCCCATTATTTTGTAACAGATCCCAGTGATAACACAATTAAATTGGGCATTACAAACTCTGAAAATGAATAAAGTTCCACAACAGCTCATAAACGAGTCAACAGTGTTCCCCCCTATAAATTGACATCAAGATAGATAACGATCTGCAAGCATCATGCAATCTTTTATCAGTAGAACAGATATAAAGCTCTCTATGTACTGTAGCAAAGATCCACAACGTATGTGGCTCCTACATGGAATAATCTGCTTCCCAGTCAACGCTTTTCATTTTTCTGATAGACAAAATACATTCTTGGTTTGATACGAAAAAATACACAATACTTTTCATCAACATGTCTAGAAATGTCCTTTCAAGTTCAGCTATTAGACAAAGGACAATCCCACCTTCATTAGCACATCTGTGTGCACTATACCACTAAAGCACTCACTCCTTTGTAACTCTATCACTTTGTATGGTGCATGTAACACTTTGAAGCCCAACCTTGATTGTAAACTCCTTGTAGCATCTGCCTCATTAATTCCTTATCATACATTCACAAGAAATTATTCATATCAATTTAAAACAAAATAAGCTTGCTATGGGTTAAGCATAGACTTCATCAATATACTAAGGGCCCGAATACGACTTTAGCGGTGCGGCACCGGTCTGCCCCACCGCCAAAGCCATGGTTGAGCTGACCCCCAGATAAGGAGTTTCCTCCTATCTGCTGGGCTTTTTTTTGGGCGTTCCCACGGTGGTGCCTCTAAAAACTGGCACTGCAATGGGAACGTCAAAAACAGTTCCTGCGCGGCATGCCATGCAGGAACTGGTGTGCATGCACACAGGGGTGCACATGTTGTGCCCCGCTGTGTGCATCCACAGGGCGCAGAGGCACCAGGGGATTGTTTCCTCTCCGCCAAGGTTTACATGGAGGTGGAACCACCATGTAGACCCTGGCAGAGAGGAAACTCCTAATATGCTAGGGGGGACTGCGTCGGTCCTGTCAAGCATATGGATGCCTCTACACCGCCGCAACACTGCCAGGGAACGGCTGTGACAGTTCCACCACCCATCACGTAATATGGCAGTGGGGAGACCGCCACCACCATGCCCCAGCGAGTCTGTTGGTCTGTGGACCACCAGACTCGTAATTAAACCAGAATTGTTCAAAAGACAGTTAAAAGCTGTGGTGTTATATTTAATTCTCCCCTGAGGAAACTGTTTGAAAAAGTTTCTTGGGCGACAGTAAACATGATAAATAACAGCTTTGATAAATTAAACAAGCATGTGGCTATTTTGACATAGAAAGATGTGTCTTTAACTTCTCAGCAGAAACATCTGTTCTGCAAACAGCACAAGCTGCATCTAAAATTTTGCAGCTCCTGTGGACTACATTTTATTCATATTTTGCTGACTTGTTCTGATAGATGGTTGTGCAGTTATTCTTTTTTCCTAGTAAAAACATAAAGCCGGCATGAATGCCAGCATGGATGAAAGTAAATTATACTTGACTGAACAACAATGTTGTGAAGCAATGGCATTTAATTTTGGAGGAGACCTGTAAAACAGTATAATCGAAAACTGGAATTTGTCATTTCACAAATTTCAAACTCCTCAAGTTAGACCTGCTTTCTGGTGCATGATCTGTTTCAAAACAGTTATTTGTAAATTCCATGGAAGTAGCTGCCAACAATGTCCCTTGACATAGAGGAAATAATTCCAGCCTCATGCATACTGCACCGCAGTAGAGCTGCCCATTGTTAAAGAAGCTATATATGATATTCTACCAATGCTATCAACTAGGTCATTGCCACCTGTTCTGACCCTGGTAAGCAATAGACCTCCAGCAGTCTCTGCATTTTCAGATTCAATTTGTGTTGTTATGCAAAATGCCTCAACTTTGTCTTCCAAATTGTCAGTGACACCCCTGACACCATATTTACCTGTAATTTCAATATTTTTCTTTCTTGAGAATCTTATCACCATCATCGCCAACTGGTGAAAATTCATAAATCTTCCACCGCAGAAGAATCACCATTATTCAAATCTGGATTCTGTTTTTCTTTCTTGGTGGTCCTAGTGTGAAAATGTGTGTTTTGACTTGAGTTTGAACGAAACAATCAGAAGCTGGCATTGCATGCTGATACAATCCTTTTTTAGTATTTGTGTTTTTAATCTCTTTTGGATTCATTTTTGGACTTTTGTACCAAGCTGCAATAATTAAAAGAGATATAGGCTATTATAGCCTTGTTTTTTCATTTATCAATGTGCACAAACACATACATATATATTCATTGCATAAACTTTCTTATTATTGTGGGGATGTGGTAAACTTCATATGCTTTCTATTTTTCGGTATCCTCCTTTTGGATTGTAAATGTTGATTTATTTAGGTGTATGTTTTAAATGCAAATGCACACACACGACAATGTCGTTAAGTATTTGCTTTCATTGGAACATGATAATTCAATTTGCTTAAGTGCATTCATGTTTTATTTTAGCATGATTTGAACTTTTTCTAATGATTGTTTTTAAATATTAAGCAAGGTTTCATAGAAACTAATATCTTGCTTTCTCAGTTATTGTGTTTAAACAAGAGCAATGTTTGACAGAATATGGGGCCGATTCCGATCTCGGCCGGTAGGGCTCTGAATCGGATTCGGCATTACCGGATCCGATTCGGAGCCCTATTTCCCGACCGAATCGTACGCGCGTCCGGGCGAGCGAGTACGATGCGTGCGCTCGCGAAATCTCCGACCGACTCGTTCGCAGGACCCAACCGCTCCGACCGACTCGCACGGGGACGACTCGCACCGCGCAATGGAGACGTTCCCTGGCCGGGTAAGTACGATGCGCATCGCGACCGCTCAGACCGACTCGCGCAGTCCGGCTCCAAGGAGCTGTCGGAGCCGCACTTTGGGGGTCCGTGTCGGACCCCCCTGGAAGCGTAGGCACGCGAGTCGCACACAGGGGGGAGCCATGGGTCCCCCCTAAACGTGCGTGTATGGTGCGACCCGCATCGACGCGAACACGCTGTAGGGGGCGCCCTTGTTCGCGTCGTGCCCATTGAGTCAATGGGAGCCCGTGTACGCGTCGTACGACTGGCTCCCATTGACTTCAATGGGAGTCCGACCGAATCGAGTCCGATGGCATACGTGCGCATCGTACTCGTACGGTCGGACTGCTAGGGTCCGATTCGGTCGGAAATCTCTCCGAGTCCGGCTCGGTCGGAGAGATTTCCGGCCCGAATCGGAATTGGCCCCTATGTGTCTTAACGTTTAGAGGGTCTTCAGTGTTGTTTATTCGGATAATGTACAACAATGTGTAGACCGAGTATATAAACTAAAACAAAGCGTTATTAGATAGAGAGGAACTTCGATCCAAGGGAATGAGACTGTGTGCCATCCAGGAGACATAAACTCCTATCCTTGCTAAAGGCTACAGAGGAGGGACATTAAGTCCTCCTACTAGCTTATCTGCTGGTTTGAGGACAACACAGTTTCCAAGGATGGAGACAAGAACTGCAGCCGCTGTTTTTTTTTTATGACTATTGCTTCTATTGTTCAGAAAAGGACTGTGGGTGTGAACCATCTAGAATACTCAAGTAGGTCCCTATTGGTGCTAAGTTCAGTTTAGTTAGCCAATCCATGTGGAAGGAAGAGTTGAGGATATTGGTGTATAGAAGCCCTATTATACTATTACAATGTTACAATATTTTCTTTTTGTTCTGTCTTCTGACAAGTATAATTGCCATTATTTTGTTTATTTTCATAATAGTTATTATTCATATTATGTGCACTAGGATAGGATTTTAATTTTAATAAGTCTTGAAAATATATTCCAAGCTTCTTAGTGTTTTTGCTCCATTATCTATTCCTGTGAGATCTCACTGGACTGATGTTGCCTAAAACGGACCTCACTCAAGTAATGCTTAGTGGACTGTGGGGTAATTGCAGTCAACAAAATTCTCTGTCTCAGGTTGGCACATTGTCTAAGTCCTTAGTGCTAGAGGGTCTAGAAAACTAATTTGTGAGATGTTTTCTGGAGATAAGTCCAGAAAACATCAAGATGATACCATCTGGTGAGAGATTTCTAGCTATCTATGTATGAAAAAAGATAAAAATCAAATACATGCTTTAAGATGCTAAGATGACAAATTACTTCTTTCTGCTGCTGATACAGTTAAATAATGTAGGACCTTCTATTGCAATCACTATAGCAAACCTCTATATGTTCAAGACACAACCATTGATCAATTCTTAATTAATTGCAAATTACCCCTTCTATCTCAATCTGATAGAGATAATTTGGATGCCCCATAACATTAGACAGGATTTATGTAGCAATTTAATTTATGAATTCCTAGAAAATGTCCGGTCCTGAAGGTAGTCCAGCAGAATTTTATAAATGTTTTAGGGCCTGATTTAGATCTTGGCAGATGAGTTACTCCGTCACAACTGTGACGGATATCCTTTCCACCAAAATATAGATTGCATAGGAAATAATGAGGTTTATATTTGGGTGGATGGAATATCTGTCACCGTTGTGACGCAGTAACCTGTCCACCAAGATCTAAATCAGGCCCTTAGTCTGCAATTATCTCCTATCTGGCTCGCTGTACTAAAGCAATGCTTCAGCTGAAGTCTCAAGCTTCAATCCAGTTATACACCTGAACCAGACTGGTTTTATAAAAGGTAGCAAATCAGTGCACAGAACCAAACTTCTCTGTCATACTTAGTTTCTTTAAATAGAAAGAAATATTCAACAGGGTTAGGAGCTTTGGATGCTGACGAATCATTTGATAAGATAAATTTGAATTGTTAATGTAAAACCATGCAAGCATTTAATTTTGGTTCTAACTTAATGTTGATTGTTAAATCACTATATTCACCCCATTCAGCAACAATATATGTTAATAGTATTGACCCACTTAACACAATTCCACTCGTTTAAATATGAATAACAGTTGTGCATCAGTGTCAAAATATAGCTTGAATATTAATAAAACTGAGTTTTTACCTTTAAAAGTGTTATGCACTGCTGATCGATTAAACAATACGGGGATTCTTTGTGTCCAACTCATTTTAAATATCTGGGTAATTTTCTTTAAATACAATTAAAGGTACAGATGATATAAACTGTAAAAAAACGAATCTCTAAAATTACTGAAACATTAAATAGGCTTCTCTAAATTTATTGTGGTGTGGAAAAATAGAAGCTATTAAAATGGTGATCTCTCAACAAGTGGGGAGAGGAGTTGGCCTAACGGCTAGGGCGGTCGACCTCGAATCTGGGGAACTGGGTTCGAGTCTCGGCAATGACGCTGAACATCCTGTGATTCTGGGCAAATCACTTAATCTCCCCGTTCCTAACAAAAAAAAAGAAAAAAATAGGAATGTGTCCTCATGTAATGCAACTGGTGCTATGTAAAGCGCTCTGATACCCGATTCGGGTCAAGTTCACGCTATATAAAACTCTGTAAAAAAAAAAAAAGTGTTCTATATATTATATATTTTGCCAGTAACTTTCCTCACACTTACTTCAATACTATAAACAAAGTAATTACTACATTTATTTGGGATAATTAAGTCTATAAGGCAAATTATACACTTTTGAAAGCTTCTAAATTAGATGGTGGATTTGGGATTCCCAATTTTGAAAATATCACTCCTCATTTGAGATTGCACAAAGTGTCTTCTGATTCCATGTTTTTGAGTCAGATTTACTACCCAACTGGGTCTTAATAGAGAAAAGTATTTAACTATGAATGTTAAAAAAGCAGGATAATATTCCATGATAGTTGATACAACTAAACATGCGCTATCTAAATTAGATGCCAAATTTCGTTCTAAGATTACAACTTCTACAAAAGTATCTTTGTATTAATATCCAATAATTAACTTGAAAAGAGCATTCTTTTATTGGGAATCCTTGATTAAATCTGGAGTATTCTGTATTAAAGATATTTATCAAAGTAATATATTCTTCTCATTTTCAGATATACAAAATTGGATTCATATTCCCCCTTCTGGCTGAGAAACATAAATATGTCTTATTATGTAATACTGCTTTGAATGAATATAACAATTCAATTCCAATTCAAAATGCTGCATGTTCAGATCTAGAACTTTTGATCAGTTTACATATATTATCTGGCGACATTACTCTAAAAAAATACAAAAAATTAATGTCCATCAAATCTATAAATTTAGTGTATTTTGGAATTCTGTGCTTCAGAATAAATATATGGCTCAACAATGGAAAAATATATGGTTATGTAATATTTCAAATTGGTTACCATCTTATCTATGTCAGACTAATGTACTTATTTTAAATAATTGTTATTGATCTCCTATGAAATTATTCAAGGCAACATTAATTGTCAACGCAGACATAACCTAGGGGTCATCCTCGACCCCACCCTCTCCATGACTAAGCAGGTCAACGCCGTTTCCTCATCCTGCTTCAACATCCTCCGAATGCTCCGCAGGATCTTCAAGTGGATCCCCACCGAAACAAGAAAAACAGTCACCCAGGCCCTCGTCACCAGCAGGCTGGACTACGGAAACGCCCTCTACGCAGGAACGACTGCTAAGCTCCTGAGACAGCTGCAACGCATCCAGAACGCCTCTGCACGTCTTATCCTCGACATCCCCCGACGCAGCCACATCACACCCCACCTGAGAGACCTGCACTGGCTCCCTGTCAACAAGAGGATAACCTTCAAGCTCCTCACCCACGCACACAAAGCACTCCACAACTCCGGACCAGCCTACCTCAACAGACGACTCAGCTTCTACACCCCCACCCGCCAGCTCCGCTCGACCAGCCTCGCCCTCGCCACAGTCCCCCGCATCCGGAAAGCGACCGCCGGCGGCAGATCCTTCTCCCACCTCGCCGCCAAGACCTGGAACACCCTCCCCACCAACCTCCGACAGACCCAAGACCTACTGGCCTTCAGAAGACTCCTCAAGACCTGGCTCTTCGATCAGTAGCAGCACCACCCCCCTCTTCCCCCAGCGCCTTGAGACCCTCGCGGGTATGTAGTGCGCTTTATAAGTGACATGATTGATTGATTGATTGATTGATTGGTGGCGCTGCAATAAGGAATCTGGTATGTTAAAAAATGTACTATTTGATTACCCAATTATTTTAAAATTCTGGTCTGATGTTTAGGATAAAGTCTTAAACATTTTCAAAACTAGTGTACCTATTTCGGATAAGCTCATTAAATGCAATTCACTGCTATTGTACCTCTTATGTCTTATGCAGATATGAAATGATTTGATCTGATTTATTCAACTATAAAAAAAATGTATTAGTAAGAACTGGAAAAATGTTAATGCTTGATCGATTATTGCTTGGTGTGACTGGATTTTTTGTAGGAGAAATAGAATTGAGGTTTCTTTCAACACGAATTGAAACCGCATTCAATACATTTTCTAATTTGGAATATACTTGATAATTATTTCACCAATTGTTAATCCAACCAAGTATATCACGTTTTAAATACTACCTATTACATAAAAAGCCATGTGCTTCTTTTATCATTCGTCTTTTATATGTTCATTATAGATATATATATCTTACATTATTGCTAATTTTGTGTAAATTGTTGTAAGAAATATGTTACTTATTGTAGTGATATTGTTGCTATTTTATGTTTGGCATTGTTGTTATTAAACATAAAATACATTGATATATTTTGAACTTAACAACAGGCCCTTTTGTATAACTGATCTGTTACAGGAACAGAATGCATGTTTTGGTGAATCAACTATACATTACTTCACTTCCATAAGGACAAACAACAAATATTTGTTCATGATGCCTGTAGGGAAAGTAGGATCTGCTTTCATTGTTACCCTCACTTTTTGCTGGTGTCAATGTGTTTTGACTGTAGTCAGCTGGGAACCTGCTAATCAGGACCCCAGCAACAGTGCTCTCTCCCCTAAATTGACTCTGGTAAGTACTTTGGTACATCCACAATTGGTTACTGGTATATCCTTGTAAGTCCCTAATTTATGGTACTGAGGTACCCAGGGCATATGTACACCTGGGTTCTCCCATGGGCTGCAGCATGTATTGTGCCACCCATGGGAGTCCACTTACACTCTAACTACAGGTGTGCCATTGCAGCCTGTGTGAGATGGTGAGTAGGGATAGACCGTAGTTTCCCCCTCCGGACGCTGTCATGTCACGGTGGGATAGCGCATTCCAGTTGCTTAGCGATTTAACTCATTGGGAGTATCCGCCGGTCCATGGATTACTGGAAATAGGAGTTTAAGCTGGGAGTACTACTTTAGTGAACTCACGGAGCTCTCATATGAATAGAGATCGTACTTTGGGAACAATTCAAAGACATCAACTAATTTATTGGAATTACAAAGGATATACTAACCAAATAGGTGCTAAAAAGAGGTTGTCGATACAGATATACAGCCCTGATGAAGTTGTGAATGCGACAAAACACGTGTTGGATTGACAGATCCCTGAATAAAGCAACTCACAACTGTTGGAGAACATGTACAACACTGGAAGACTGGACTTCTTATTTTTTCCATAGCGTGTGCAATAAGGCTATATTTAAGTTTGTTTGGAACCTAGGTTCCGCCAGTGGATGTTAGGTGGGCATCCCCCCTTATGACTGCACAGCTTTATTTATATTCGTAGACATTGAATTTAGTGCGTATTTCTAGGAGAGCACCAAGGAACCTCAAATCACCCCCTGCTGTCTTGTTCCAATTACATAAACTTACTCGACGTAGCATCCATCTTATACCATATTTTAACTCCACAGCACTACCCTACCAACACTTTCCTCACCTTCAACGGTTCTGGACAATTAGCAGCACCCTTCACAACAAATCTGGAGTTCTTCACACATACAAATTGACCAACCTTAACCATAGGTCATCTAGTTTTAAGATTCCGTTCTCCATCAGTACGTTCTTGCAACTTCTCTACCCTCACCTTCATATTTTTATCTCGTTCGCCAATCCATGTCTTTTAATTTCTTCTCTTTAACCACCAGGGAACCAACTTGGTGGACGGTTTCCTTCCTCTTAACAATTTGATTGGTATTTCACCTGTCACCGAATGCGAAGTAACTCTGTAAGACAACAATCTTTCCTATAAAGCCTTTTTCCATGGTAACCCAGCAGCAAGAGCTAACTGGATGGCCTCCTTTATCACCCTATTAAATCGCTCGACCTGACCATTTCCCTCTGGTTGATATAATGATGTTTTCACATGCTTAATACCAGAATTCACTAAGAAACTTCGTATTTTACTAGATGTCAATTGCACCCCATTATCCGAAACTAGCACTTCCGGTACACCTACACGTGAAAATACATCTTTCAGGAACTCAATCACAACGTCCGTTGTCACACTATTCACCATCCTTACCTTTGGCCATTTGGAGTAATAGTCGATAAATACTAAAACATAACTTTCTTTAGACAACAGTGTGGAAAAGGGACCCATGTAATCAATAGCTAGTATCTGCCACGGACCTCTGGTAATTATACCATAGTCAAGGGTATGTTCAAGGGTTTAACCACCTTTTCACTAGTACTGCAAGCCTTTCAATTCATGACCTAGAGGTCCACCATGCCAAACCATTCCTAGCCACCAAAAACGTTCCTTAATTCTTCTTTTAGTATTTGACATGCCACCATGCCCTTCATGTCCAATTTTTACGATACATTCTCGTACTCCAACTGGAAGTACAATTCTGTCTCCTCTCAAACTATCCCTTTGACATAGATAGTTCATCCTTTACCTTCCAAAATACACAACACTTTCCTCACAGTTTATTTATTTATTTATAAAGTTTTGTATAGCGCGAATGTGACCCTCGAGGGTATCAGAGCGCTTTACATGACAGAGAAGACGAGTAACAATTGGTCTGGTAAACAGGAAAGCATATGCGTGAGATTGGAATGGATTAAAGTCAGCCCTAGGAAGGAAAGTCCACATAAGAGTTTGGTATCTATACCTTTTCAATGTCACTGATATATTGACTTAGGGTAAACACGTAGACAGTAGATAGGATTTGGCTTCTTTTTTGAAGGAGGCGGGAGAGGAAATTAGTCGTAGGTCCGGTGGTAAAGAGTTCCATATCTTGGGTGCGATAGCCGAGAATGCTCTGGCGCTCGTTTTCTTTTTGTGAGTACGTTGGGGTTTCAGAAGCAAGGTGAGCGCACTTCATGAGGATCTGCTGCCCTCTGATTTTTCTAGCTTTTGGGCCAGGTAACTGGGGGTATTGTAGTGTACCGCTTTATGCGTCATGCACGCAATTTTCAGTTGGATTCTTGCTTCGTATGGTAGCCAGTTTAAGGATTTTAGGGCTGGTGAGATGTGCGCTTTTCTTTTAGTTCCGAGGACGAGTCTTGCTGCTGCGTTGATGGAGGCTCTTAATGGCGCCAGTTTGTATCTAGGTAGGCCACATAGTGTGGCACTACCATAATCCAGTCTGGGCAATACCAGAGCTTGGACCGCTTGTTTTAGGTCTTCGTGTGATAGGTAGGGTTTAAGTTTCCGCAGAATGCTAAGTTGGTAGTTCGCTTCTTTATTGGCTGCACTAATGTGATCCTGCATATTTAGGTGTTTGTCTAATGCAATGCCTAAAGATCTGGCAGAGTCTATGATGTGGGGCGAGCAATTGAGGGCTGTAAGATGTTTCATCCACGTATCAATCTTGGGGTTGTTATTCGGAGGAGAGATGAGAAGAAATTCAGTTTTGGCCGCGTTGAGTTTGAGATGGTTGACCGTGAGCCAGAGGTGCGTGTTTTGTAGGATGGAATTGAGGGATATGATGTCCTCTGGAGAGGTGATTTTGAGATACATCGGAGTGTCATCAGC
This sequence comes from Calotriton arnoldi, assembly GCA_963921515.1. NCBI lineage: Eukaryota > Metazoa > Chordata > Amphibia > Caudata > Salamandridae > Calotriton > Calotriton arnoldi. The sequence goes on along the minus strand of CAWUFW010002548.1, from coordinate 1,833,158 downwards.
GTACATATGGTAGTGGATGTTAGAGGTTTTTAGGAGGTGTGCTAGTGGTTCCAGGAATAGGTTAAAGAGAACGGATGAGAGGGAGGATCCTTGAGGAACGCCAAGAGTGATCGCTTGGGACTTGGAGAGAGATTGATTCATTTTGACTCTTAAGTATCTGTTTTGGAGGAATGAAGAGAACCATTGTAATACCACCCCTGATAGGCCCATCCTTTGTTCCAGTAGTTTCAATAGGTTATCGTGTTTGACGGTGTCAAAGGCAGCTGATAAATCCAGCAATATTAGAAGGCATGATTCATTATGATCTAGCATTTTTAGTATGTCATCTACTATATGAGTGAGGGCAGTTTCCGTGCTGTCATCTTGATGGAAGCCTGATTGGTGTTGATCGAGGAGTTGGAAGTTTTCTATGTGATTGCAGAGTTGGTTCTGTACGCATTTTTCTAAGAGCTTTGCCAGCGTGGGGATGTTGGAGATGGACCAGAAGTTGTTAGGATCAGAGCAATCTGTCCTAGGTTTTTTTAAGATGGGTGTTACTTGTCCTACTTTTAGGCAGTCAGGGATAGTGCCTTGACATAGCGAGGAATTTACAATCTTGGACCATATTGGGAGAATACAGGTTTTGATCTCTTTCAATATGCTGGGAGGTAGAGCCAATCACCCCTCACATATCCCTCCACTGCTACCAGAACAACATCTTTATTAATTTCCTGTAACCACAAACTTTCTGTCAATTCCTGCTCCTCCTCACTGATATCATCTCCACCACACACAACATCCTCATATGTAAATGCCACATCACACTTTCTGGTCCAACCATCCGATCACTAGGTAACCTCAATAAACCGTCAGCAATGGTATTACTTTTTCCTGGAACATACTCAATTTCGTAATCGAACATTTGTAATTTTAACGCCAGTCTCGACAATGTTGGTGTCAAATTCCTCCCACCTTCCGGTTATAAAATATTAACCAACGGCTTGTGGTCAGTGCATATTTTAAATTTCCTTCCTCACACGTACATATGGAACCGTTCAACTGCCCAGGTTGCCGCAAGTAACTCTTTCTCTATGACTGAGTAATTTTGTTCAGTTTGCGTTAGGGTGCGAGAGGCACACAGAACAATCCATGTGGCATTTTTATTCCTCCGTGAAAAAACAGCCCCAATACCATACCCACTCGCATCCACTGACAATGTACAATCAGCCTCCCTTCTTCAAGCAGGGCGCTACAGATATCTTTTCTTTAACTGCATTGAAACAATCTGCTCATCATCCATACATATTTAGCATTCTTTTTCAATAAGATCTGTAAAGCTTCCACCTTAGATACATAGTTTTCCACAAATCGCAAATAAAATTCTGGGAGAGCCAAAAGCGATTAACTTTTCCTTATTCTTGGGCTCTGGTGCATCCAGGATAGCTTCCACATGACTGATTTTTGGTCAGATTTTATCTTTAGAAATTACATGCCCAAGATAATCCACTTGTTGCTTCGCAAACACACACTTCTCATTTTTCACAGCCAACAAGACTGCATGTAATAATGTATCATGGGAATTCTTATCTTGAGCAAAAATTAAAATATCTTCCTGGAATACCTTGGCTCCCTGTATTCCATTAAGAATTCTGGTAATTTCTCTTTGAAAAACTGCAGATGCACTTGCTAGTCCAAATGGCATTCTGCGATATTGACACATACCTTCACGAGTTATGAAGGCCATACAATGCCTCAATTCTTCTCCTAACTCAATTTGATGGTATGCAATTGTAAGGTCGATTTTCGAAAATCATGTAGCATTCCCTATTGATGAAGTCAATTTTTGCAGGTTTGGCAGAGGGAAAGTGTCTACCCATAATGCATCATTTAAACATCGTAACTCCCCATTGGCTTTAAGGGGAATTACAATCAAAGAAACCCAATCAGAGCTTTCCACCAGCTTAATTACTCCCTTCTCACGAAGATCCTGCATCATACCCTTCAACTTCTCCCAGTAATTCAATGGCACATTCCCAAGTTTCTGCCTAGTAGGAATAGCGAAGAATAATTTTGTGTTTGAATCCTTTCCAATCGGTCTGTTGCTCGAATATGAATTTACCTTGAAAAAAACAAAAGACAAGAGGTTTTTGGCAAAACGGGAACAGCTGGTTTAATCAAACTTTTCGGCAGGGAGCACAGTTACCGAAGCGGGTCTGAGGACTGTCTCAAAGTACAATCAATCCGAACATGCTTTTATACATTTCTTGGGTATCGTAAAGTGCTTCCCCTGATCCTTTTTTGACAAAAGAATGCGGGCCTTGTCTTTGGAGTCATAAATAAGGCCACTGATAAATGCAGGTGGGCATCGACCTGGTGTGGACACAATGGGAGCCAGTGGGTAACGTGTCCAGATGTCCGGCATGAGGGGCACGTGATCACCACATGTACTGTACGTGCCGTGTCCTGATTGGTTGTGTGTTCCTAACTTCATGTATCATCTGACTTTATGGTATTTTTGGGAATGTGCGCACACCTCCGGCCATATGTGCTTTATTGGGGCCAATCACCCTGGACCATTGTGATGTCGCTGCGCTTATCTGAAGGATTGACCTAAGTTTCCTTTTCACACGTTTGTCTGCTGGCTATGTGCCACCCCACTTGTGACTTGCCAATCAGTAACCTCAGGCCTAGGACTCAGCGCCTACCTGACCACGTATTTCTGAGTCGGGTCTGATGTAAATGACGGGTGAATTTGATAATAGAGATAGAGATGCAATTTTGTTCTTACATATGAATGTATCATTATGAGCATTAGCATCAATTTTATCAATATTAACAGTTCACAAAAAACATCAGAGTAACTATCCTCCAAGTTTCCATATTCACTCTCAGCATCACTTTTTTTTTTACTTCCCCTTTCCTCCATATGCACAACATACACTGGAGGATTGACACCTGGATTAATCTTCATCCCTAGTTCCAAAATGTGTGGCCAACCAAGAATCATAGCTCCCTTTTTGGCAACATAAACCTTTCCATGACACTTCCTGACACTAAATTCGATATCAGCCCAAATAAATCCTTGCATTGGAATCTAATGCCCCGAATAACTACCAGGGTTAGTGTCTGGATCCCACAATATCCTGCCAGGCCATAATCTTCCAAACATATTTTTTCCTGTGATGGTATACCATGCGCATGAGTCCACCATGATTTTAACTTGTACGTCATCAATACATACCTCACAAGTAGGTAAACCCGTAGCCCTACTACCTCCACACACTTGATCATCCTGTACACTCAGTACCACACCTTGTAAACTTCCTTCCTCTGAAACATCTTCAACAATTTGGTTTATTTTTTTCCCATGTTCTTATATACCTTGCTGAAATGGCCCTTCTTCTTACAAGTGCTTCATACTGTATTTAATGCCAGACACATTTTAAAGTTAGCCAAATGGCTATTTGAGCCACATCTGAAACACACAAGCCCTTTACTGGCTGTGCATCTCCCTTCATTCGCATTTGCATCACCAGTTTTGTTTTTTAACCCCCTCATCATTTATCTTCACCTCTCCACATTTACTCTTTTATCTTGCATCCTTCCCTACATTGACACTAACTTGATTACTTCCGCTACCTTCACTTCTTGCTCTTTGAATGCATTTTGTTTTGATCCTTCAATACTCCTGGCAGCGTCAACAGCTGCCTTCAAAGCTATCTCTCCACAAGACCATAGCTTCTCTTCTATTTTTTGGGATTTGGTCTTCATGAGAATCTGGTCCCTTAGTACCTGGTCATATGACGTGCTCAAAATCACAAGTCACTGCTAATCCTCTGAGTGCGGATACAAACTGGTCAATGGTCTCATCTTCTTTCTGTGCCCTAGAATAAAATTGAAATCGCTTCATGACCACGTTAATTTTCCTACCAAATCTATCTTGCATTTGTTTGATTTCATATTGGTATACACCTATGTTTCCAGCATTCTCCAATAAAGGTACATTTTTTAATTCTCTCAATTCTATAACGCCTAATCTATGTTTCAATAATGACAAATGTCTTTTTTGTTGTTGTTTTTTTTAATTTTCAAAAACCTTTATTGAAAATTATGCACAGCAAGTTACAGGGAATTCAAGCAACACTTCCGCAAATAACAAGAAGGAGCAGACAAGCCACATCAGTTATCAATCACAGAGAAACTGTTATACAATAGCGGCACACCATTAGTCATAAAGAGGAGTGGCAGGAGACGGAGCATGGGGGGTAGAGAGGGGCATCGGACGGGGCGGGGCACCAGCAGAGAGGTCGCAAGGAAGCGGCAGAGAGCAGGGAGAGGAGGGTGGGGTCCTATGGACCAGCACCGGCGCCCGACGCGGGCGGAGTGCCAGCAGGGAGCGCGGGAGAGGTCGCAGAGGGAGAGGCATTCCGAGAAAGGAGATATGAAACAAAAGGGCCCCAGATATCATGCGGCCGGCCCGTAACAGGCGTTAGTTCCCAAAATTCTGACAGAAGCGTCTGACAACGCGAAGCGTCCTCGAGCCAGGCACCGACCTTGGGTGCAGGCCTCCGGCCCCAGTGTATGGCAACTCTGCGACGCGCGAGAACAAGCAACATAGCCGTGAGCCGGCGGGAGGCGTCAGGACAGTGCTTAACCAAACCAAGTAGGCAGGTCAATGGGTCTGGCGAGCCAGGCGAGGAAGTAACCTCAGTGATGACGGCACACACGTCGCGCCAATATGCCGAAACCGAGGGACATAGCCAGGCGAGATGAGAGAAGCCCGGCGCAGGGGACGAACACCGGAGACATCTGTCACTGGGGGTGAGGCCCATTCTGTACAGCTGGGCAGGGGAGCGGTACAGCCTATGCAAGTATTTAAAATGTATAAGGTGTAGGCGATAGTTGTGAGATAGACGTTTGGTCTGCTTACAACAATACGACCAGTCCTCCTGGGAAAGATCGACACCAAGGTCCTCGCTCCAGGCAACACGGGCACGATCAGCAGAGAGCGAAGACGCCACAAGAGTGGTGGCATAGACCCTAGAGACCAGTTTGCGAGGGGAAGTGGACGTGTATATCAAATCGAGGGCGGACGACAGGGGGGGCTGCGGGAACGTGGAGTGTAACTCCCGACAGGTCGCCCTAAGTTGATAATAGAGCAGTGTGTCCATGGGACCAGACCAGGCTGGAAGCGAAAAGAAATCGCCGTTGGGGTAGAGGTCCGACAGAGTGGCCAGGCCCAAGCCGGCCGCGCGTTTGGCCATCCCAGCCGTGTGCAGCGAGGGAAAAGCCGGGTGGTATGCGACAGGCATGGCACCGGCGGAGAGCAGACTGGAACCCGAATACTTTCTAAGACCATCCCAGGCCCAGCGCAGAGTCGCCACCGTGTCAATCTCCCCGCGCGGCGGTTTTGCAGGAACAAAGATAGCAGTCTGTAGAGGTAAGGGTGCAGCGAGGTCAGCCTCCAGCGCTACATGGAGCTGGAACGGCGTTGGGTGCAGCCAGAAGTGGAGGAAGCTGGCTTGGGCACTAAGGGTGTATAATTTGAAGTCCGGGGCACCCATCCTGCCACACGAGAGGGGGAGCGTGAGGATATCATATGCCACCCTGGGTTGACGACCCGCCCAGACGAGGGAGATGATGAGGGAGCGAAGCATGCGGAAGAAATGAGCCATAAGAGGAACGGGGACGTTTAAGAACAAATATAAAAACTTCGGGAGCACTACCATCTTAGCGATGGCAATCCGCCCCGCCAGAGATAGGGGTAAGCGCCACCAGAGGGGTATCTTGGTCTCCAGCCAGTCGACCGCCCGGCCGAAATTGGCCTTCCAGAGTTCATCAACGTTCCTACTGAGCCAAATGCCCAAATACCTGGTGGGCCCCGATGCCCATACAAAAGGATAGTCCGGGGTGAAGGGGACAGTGGCGTCCGTCAGAGGGAAAAGAACAGACTTACTCCAATTAACTTGGATGCCAGACAGCCCCCCGAATCGCACTACCTCGCGGACCATGGGGCCGAGGTTCTCCTGAGGGTGGCGGACGTAGAGTGTGACATCGTCCGCGTACATGGAGACAATAAGGGCTCGGGCCGCGAAGCCCAACCCTCTCTGAGTATGGTGTTGCCGGAGTCTGGCGGCGAGGGGCTCCATAGCTACAGCGAAAAGCACAGGTGATAGTGGGCACCCCTGCCTAGTGCCCCTGGAAACAGGAATGGGCTCCGAAATCTGACCATTGACACAGAGGCGGGCGACAGGGAGGGTGTAGAGGAGGAGGACTTTGCGCAGAACAACCGGGCTAAAGCCAAGACGGGGAAGGAGATAAAATAAGAAGGGCCACTCGAGAGTGTCAAAAGCCTTGGTGGCGTCTAAGAGAGCGGCCACAGCCGGCAGAGCTGGGTTGATCTGGTAAAGCACAGCAGCAATTATCGTGCGGAGGTTATGCGACGTTGCACGCCCTGGAATGAAACTGGACTGGTCCGGGCGAGCGATCATAGGTATGAGAGGTAACAGGCGGGAGGCAAGAAGCTTAGCAAAAATCTTGTTATCATTATTAATGAGGGATAGGGGGCGATAGGAGTCCAGTAGTTCGGGGGACTTGTCCGGCTTTAGGAGCAATGTTAACAGTGCCTCGTGAAGTGATGGAGGAAAATGGCCCTCCTCGAAGGAGTCATTGTACATGGCGGTGAGATGCGGGACGAGAATGGGTGCGAAGGTCCTATAAAAGGACGCAGGCAGGCCGTCAGAGCCGGGTGCCTTGTCCCGAGGCAGGCTGTTGATGGCCGCTAAAATCTCCTCCTTGGAGAAAGGTTCATCAAGGTATTCCCGATGACCGTTACTGAGCCAGAGGAGCTCCAGGGTGTCGAAGTACTGGTCCAGGATGTCGTGCGAGAAGGTGATCCCAGCGGTGTAAAGTTGCGTGTAAAAAGTAGTGCCCCGTGAGATCACTTCAGTGGGAGAGGTAGTGCGTTCTGGACCCCCATCCCGCAGAGCTGTGATATATGAGGCGGCGTGAGGCCGCCGCAGAAGATTGGCTAGAGTTTTACCCGGGCGGTCACCTTCGCCATAACGGCGAGCCCTGGCCTCCCTACCCAAAAAGGAGAGCTCCCTGTCCGCTTCCCGCTCGAATTCAGACAGTTTACCTCGGATCTGTGCAAGAGTGTCAGGGTTGGGGCTGAGAGATTGTAGGGAGTCGAGAGCCTTAATTTCTCTTTCCAGACGCTATAGAGTGCCGCGTATAGAGCGGAGAACACCAGACTGCTTAGAGATACATTCACCCCGGACCACCACCTTAAACCCCTCCCATAGAGTGGAAGGGGAGTCCACGGAACCAGCATTAAATTCAAAATAGTTTTCTATTGCCGTCTGAAGCTCAGCGCAGAACACAGAATCACGGAGCGTGTTGGGGGGCAGGCGCCAGGCAAACATATGCTTAGGGGAATGCGGGGGGAGCAGATTGAGGCTAACGGGGGCGTGATCAGAAAGAGTGCGCGCCAGGTGTCTGACTGAAGTGACCCATGTGAAAGCATCGTAAGTGGTGAGCAAGAGATCCAAGCGGGACCAGCAGCCAGAGGAGCCAGTAACGCAGGTGCCCTCACGCACGTCCGGATGAGTGTGGCGCCATGCATCCAACAGAGAATTGTCAGTTAGGAGAGAACGCAGGAGGGAAGTGGAGCGCGGGTGCAGGGCCCAGAGCGATCCAGGGTGGCCGAGGGTGTGATGTTAAAATCGCCCCCACAGCAGAGCGGCATGGCCCAGGGATGATATGCGTCGCCACACCTGCGCGAAGAAGTCAGGGTCATCAGTGTTCGGGCCGTAAATTGCAGGAAGAATGAGAGGCTGGGTCAGGAGAGTGCCAAGCAGTATGACGAAGCCCCCCTCGGCATCGACAATAGCTTTAGTGGTGCGCCATGGGAGCCCTTTGCGTCGAAGGATAGACACCCAGCGGGAGTAGGAAGAGTAGAAGGAGGAATGAATTTCGTCCCAATGCCGAGAGTGTAGCCTAGAGGCGGTAGCAGGAAGCAGGTGAGTTTCCTGGAGGAAGCAGATGTCAACTTTATGGTGTATGAGGTGTGCATGTACAAAGCGGGCCTTCCGATGGTCGTTAAGACCGCAAACATTCCATGTCCAGAGTGTAGTGGCAGTCATAGGGCTAGGCCAGGGAAATAAATGCTGGATGGCGGCGGATGTGAAGTGGAAGTCAGAAGTGCATGGGGTAGGGAGTGCAGCGCGAAGAGCGGTGTTGCAAACAGCACAGTACATAGAAGATCCAAGAACAAAAACCAACAACAAGCCTCAGAGGAGAGGCAACACAACCCAAAAATCCCCCCCCACCACCCACACCAACCCCCCAATCAGGTTGTGAGACCCACCCCTCCCACCCAGGGAATCCCCAACAGGGAAGGGGAAAACCAAAATGTAGATAGAGGGAATCATCCCGCAGAAACGTGGCTCAGGTCAGCGTACACCCCTGCCGCAAGGACAGGGTGGCCAAGCCGTGGGTGAATGCGGACAGTAAATAAAGGAGAGAGAGACCCAAAAGAGCGCCCAGTGTCTTGGGGCCCACAAGTCACTCGTGATGCGGGTATTAGGCAGGAAAGAGACTTTGCTGTGTAGTCGAGGAAGGGGTGGGGGACTGCAAGGTTGAGCGTAGGAATGTCATAGCATCAGAACAGTTCCGCAGAGCCCATGAGCAGAGGGGGTTGAAAACCGGCCAGTACAGACCATCACAAGAGCCATGGCCGAACAATAGGAACTAGGACCAGAAAGGGCAAAGTCATGTCATACTAAGCATGAGGTCGGGGCATGTGAGCAAATCTTGCCATCAGTCATTGTCACTGAGATCGCCAGCAGCAGCCATCTGGGAGCTGGATGGGGCGGAGCGCTGAGATTTGTCGAGTTTTTTGGCGTAGGCCAGTGCAGCCTTCGGTTCCAGAAAGGTGTGGACCTGCGAGCCGTCCCTAACACGCAGCTTGGCCGGATACGCCAGAAAGTAGGAAATGTCATGTTTTTGCAGCAAACGTTTAGCCAGGAGAAATTCACGGCGGGACGCCTGCACCGCCATGGTATAATCCGGGTAGAATGATAGCAAATTCCCTTGATGACGAATTTCCCCCTTTTCCCTGGAAGCTCGGAGGACCGCATCGCGGTCTCTGAAGTTCAAAAGTTTGGCAATGATGGGCCGAGCAGGGAGGCCAGGGGCAGGACGAGGGCCCACGGAGCGATGGGCCAGCTCGACGATAAACACAGGTGAGAGGAGCTCCCCAAATAAGTCGTGGAGCAGCTGCTCAACGAAGTCTTCCATTTTGTTTGTTGGAGGATTCGGGCCCACCAGTGATGCAGAGATTGCTTCTGCGGGAGCGCGCCTCCAAATCCTCATTTTTGTTTTTAATGATTTCCAATACTTTGTCCATTTGTAGGAGTGCATGGTGATCCCGGGTTGCGGCATCTTCCGCATCAGACATCCTCGTCTCGACCTGGGTTATCCTCGCATCGTGGGAATCCACACGAGCCTTGACGGTGTCCAGCCGAGCAGAGAGCTGGTCCAGCTGGACCGCGATGCCAGCCACTGTGGATTTCACGTCAAGCATGATGGACTTGAGGTCATCCTCGCAGGTTTGGCTGGTTTCAGACTGAAAGACGGACTCGGCAATGTCAGTGCCCGCTCCCTCCTGTCATGATGACTTGCGCTGGTCGAACGCCAGCTTAGGTTGCTTGGGGTCGGTCCACACCTTCGTTGAGCACCTGAGCGGCACACGGATCACCACCACGGAGGGTAGGGAAGCAGATGAATGGTGTGGGAGCAGGCAGAGGCTGGCGAAAGTGGCCGCGGCAGAGGGATGGCGGTCGTCTGGCGCAGAGGGAAGGCTGGTGCAGGTAGGATGCTCCACGGCCCACCGTGCCCCCCAGGGAGGGGTGGCGTCCGAGCACCGTGCAGAATGAGCAGGAGGGCCCAGTGGGGAAGGAGCGAGCAGTCCGGGTTTATGAGGCGGACAGAGTCTGGTGCAGATGTAACAGGCATCAGCAGGACCTCTCAGCAGGAAGGCTGACCGGGTAGGAGGTGGAGGGCCCGCAGGGAGGCAAGGCAGCTCCGATGCACCGGAGGGCAGGCGCTGCGCCCAGGGAGGCCGGCCCGCTCCGAGTCCCAGAGACGTGAGTGAGCACCGAGGGGGAGAGGGTGGCAGCCGGGCAGCAGGAGGAGGTTCCAGTTATGTGGCCGCTCAGCCCGGGCGGCAGCTATGTAGGCCAAAACGAGTGGAGGGTAGGCGGAGTATGCAGCCAAATCCCCGACCGGCACGGCCCGCCACGGAGCCAAGCCCGGCAGGGGACCGCCCAGCCAGGGCAGAGGTCGGCAACCGGCAAAGTCTGTGCGGGGGCAGAGGATAAGGAGTTGAGGCCGCACCGGGCTGTGCAGGTGGCAACGGGAGCCCCCGAGGTGCGGGGGGGCGACAGCACTCCAGCAGACGACCTCGATAGAAGCCTGGCTCCAGCGATCAGCAGCAAGGAGGGGCAGCCGGGAGTCCGCGGGGGCTCAAAGCAGCGGGGGAATCGCAGGGGCGCGCCGCCCACCTCGCAGGGCCCGGGGCAAAACGGCCGGAGCAGCCCCAGAAATGTCCGCAGGATTTTGAAAGGATTTTCGGCGTGGCCGGCAGAGCCCACTTAAAGTGCGGCCATCTTGCAGCCGGCTAAGCCACGCCCCCCCAATAATGACAAATGTCTTTCCTTCGAACATTCATCCTCCTCTAGAGCTCCAACATAAGCCAAGGTATAGGAGGCTCTCCTGGTTTTGCTAAGAAAAACGGAGGGGGATGAATACTAGCCATTGCGCACACACACTGGGGTAGTAGTATGGGATAGAAATGATGCACTAGTACTAACAATTATGGATGGCAATATACTTGCAGACACTTACTAACATTTCTATATGGCACTGGTGCAGTTGGTATTAACACTTTTAAATGGCATATACCCTTGAAGATACTCTAACCCTTTCTAAACAAAGATATTGAAGGAGACTGCATAGTCGTCAATTTCCGCAGACCATTGAGTGTGCATAATATACTAAAACAGCAGGAGATAATTGAAGGCATTAATTCCAAAATCTGCTGTCTCCCTCTCGGTTATTTTTACAAACCCATGGTATTAAGAACCCAACTCCACCCACAAATTGCTGCACACTAGAATATGTTCTCCACCTTAGAAGGCCTTGACGGGTTAGACTGACTGAGGCCTGATTTTGTAGATATGCCAGGTCTCGTACCTAACACCACGGTAACTGAGTCTCCTTCCAAGGCTCCACAGAGCATGAGTGTAACCGTGGGCACTGATAGTTTTACACAAAATGTTCTGAGCTGGAATGTTGCGGGGCTACAATCTAAGTTATCGTGCCTGGATTGGCTTTTGTTTACCAACCAGTTTGACATTTTAATGTTCCAGGAGACTTGGGCGACTCATGAAATATTTGTTGATGGGTTCGCATGCTATTCTAATTTAGCAACCCCCTCCAGATCAGGCAACGCCGCAGGTGGGTTAGCTATTTGGATGAACATTAAAGCAGGAGGTTCCGTGAAGGCACTAGAGATCGTTGACAGCAACCTCCAGGTGGTGAGAATTAAAGAGGTCTAACCCTATACTTAATTAACTTTTATAATGATGATTTTACTAATGTGCCCAATACTAAATTTCCAATCCTGTTTGATTATATATCATTCTTACAAAATGCTGTTGGTGATACCGGACAACTAGCTGACTTTCTGCCTAGGTGGCGATTTTAACGCAAGGTTAAGTTCCTCAGGTATTTCCATACATCTGTTTAATAACACCATTTCTAGTACTATTACCAGCACCTACAAACAGAATAAAACTGATGGCAGAGGATCTGAACTGGCATCATTCTTGGCAATTTGCAAATTAGATAACATAGGTAATGGTGTAGATTTATTACCCACCTTCAGGGGCCGATCCCATTCATCCACAATTGACTACTTTTTAATATCGCCAAACCTAGAGGGTTTATTGTTATCTGGGAAAAATAATTCCCTCTAGTCATAGTGACCACAACCCAGTTGCAGTAGTCCTTATGCTGGACCCTAAACCCCACTATACAAGGGAAATTGGAGCAGGTAATCTAGAATCTCTATCAGACGGATTAAGATTAAAATGGAGAGCGGTCGCACCTGCATACCTATTCCAGAAAGTGATCAAAGAGAACCTGCCTGTGGTCATGGCATGTCTGACTGAAGTTGATGCTGCTTATCCAGCAGACATGGCATTTGGCCAGCTTTGTTCTTTCATTGAGAAAGAGCTTATGAGACCCATAAAAACCTTTTACTAGTAAACCTAGATGGTTTAGTCAGGAGAGTTCCATTGCTGATCGCCAACTGCGACTGGCACTTAAGGCCACCCCGAGTAATCCCCAAGTGGTGACTGAGTTCGAAAGAAATATAAGCAGGTCACCACAGCCAGAAAAAAGGAAGTATTAGATCAGCAGTAGGATTCTCTAGTTTTAGCTGCTAATAATAACAAGCATTTGCAATGCAATAGGTCTCGCATTTGCGAGAGTTGGAGCTATTGGCATTGTAAATGACAATGCCTTTTATTCATTTGTTAAACTATTGTTGTTTCTATCATATAACCGTACAAGATGCAAAAATTTGGAAACTCACTTCCGACAAGGACACAAGCCAGTGACAGTACACGTTATATACACATATAATCCCTTAATGAATGGGTGCTCCACAGACGGCTATGAACCATTTACTTTGCACTTCTATTGTACTAGCAGCTGGGAAAGGGGAATGCGCACGCGAGTGAGGGTGCAGAGGTTTAGTTGCTAGTTTAATGGGTCCAGGTATGAATGGCTGACTGTTACTGTCAATACTGTGGTTCTGAAATAACTGTCTTTTTGGTGCTCTCCTATTATAATTTCTACTTTCCTACGTGGATACTGTCATGGCGTTATGTTTTTTCCTGATGCCAAATTTCGATGCACTTATAGGTAACTCATATGTATAGAGTTATACGCTGGATTTGAGATATATATATCTGTTTATAGAAACTGCACACTGTAACATGGCATAATCCTTTACGCAGGTTATGGTGTCACTGAAACGGAAAAAAGTTTATTTAAAAAAAAATATATACACATACAATACCTATAATGCAAGCCACCATATTATGGTGGCAATTTATTACATACTGAGCGCGTGCATTTTATGATAATGCTTACCCTAACATGCTTTCCCTGGTTTAGGGGTGGTATTCCTGGTATATTGTTGGCAGCTATGGCATGACAGTGCCAAGGAACAAAAATAAATACTTTAATTACATTAAAGCTCAAGCAGTCGCAGAAGACACAGTCAGGTACATTCTGTCAATGTCCGGGCGTGGGCTGGGCCAGGCAAAACCTAATTTGTTTGTAAAGGATCTTCGTGTATTCGGCAAAACATTGAGGACAGCCAAGGACAGGTGAAATGAGGACGGGGGCACCACAAACAATGTGTACTCAGCAACAGAAAGAAGAGAAGCTCTGAGCTCGAAATGGGCATCTTTACTTTTGAACTAGTTTGCATCGGGCATTCAAGAGACAGTCAAACAGTAAATGGTGGGAGATGAAACTCTATGTCTCAGAGAATGAACAACGTCATTTTCGGAACAGGAAGGGCACATTGTTGCCTACAGTTAGAACGAATGTGTATTGTAACCTGAATGATATGCACTTGTGGCATCCGTGGGGAAAAGGATACATATGGTCCTCATTGGAAGGAACACACAAAACGTCCGGTTCCATGCAGACTGAATACACACCTGTATGATATTTGATGAGATGCGCATGCGTGCTGCGCCCCTCCACAAATTAAACATTGGTACGCCACTTGGGCAGACTGTACAGCCTCTTCCCTACACCCAAATACACACCAAATATCTGGGCACCCCTTATCAAATCCAGCACACCTGCTTAACAAATGCACTGTGTGATGTTTGGATACGCAAGTGAACGCCTCATTCAGCCTAACATATAGGTCTAACATACATCCACATGTTCTCCAGAGGGTAATACTCACAAACTCCACTGATGAACACAGCTGATCCCATATACCCATCTGTCATGGAAGCATTAATTGCAATTCATTTAGCCTTATTAGCAATTTGATCCTAGTCGATCGGTTAAAAAATACTAAAATAGAAACATAAGTTTACTGTCGGCATTAGTAAAATAAAAAAAAAAATGAATGTGTAAAATGTCCAGTAGTTCAAAACCCAAGAGGCCATTAAAACTTCCACGCGCACTCAATTGCCAAAAGTTAGGAACCAATTTCTTTAGAAGTTGATATATAAATAAAATCCCTATAGACTAACTTAAATTACACATCACTTCAAATAAACTGAGCAGTGAAATACATCAGGGCTATAGAAATATTAGGAGGAAATCGACAACAGCTAGTAACTCAGACAGACCAGTACAAATACCCCCAAAACAAAAAGCATAGCAAATGGCTGAGATCGCGTTAGAGTTGAATTGGCATCTTCACATTTGAGTTTTCCTTCATGCTTCTTTTTAAGTCTGGTTTGACAAAGTAGTTGTTTGTTACCTATTGTTTTTTCTGTGTTTTTATCCTTTATTAAAGTTTTGCCAAATAAACAGAACAAAATTGCAGGCAGGTAGAACAGACAACATTCAGAACGCACGATACCTAAGGAGGGGGTGTTAGGTGATATTGTAATCCCTATGGTAAACTGAAACAAGTTCCTCACACGCAGCCAGTGTCTCCTCTCACACGCAGACACTTACCGTTACACTACCAGTGTGTCCGGTGACGGTCACTGTGTGTGCTCTTACATAGTGTTTTGCGGTCCCACAGAGGCGCTGTGTGTCTGATCACGGGTCGTGTGCTGAAACGCCGGAGGGAGGGAAAGCGAAAGCACACCATGCGCGCGTTGAGGGAGACAAGCCATACGCGTGCTGACGTAAGCGCGCCGCTCCTGGACAGGAGATGTGCACACATATGGCGCGAGCAAGCGTTGTAATAACGCGGCGAGCCGTACGCGTGCACATCGGCTGTCTGGGCTGAAGCTTAAACAGACGCCGTGAGCGTGCACATCGCCTGTCCGGGCAAGTGCACATCTCCTGTCCCCCTTCCAAACCCAAGTCGACAACAATAGATCTCGCATAGCGAGCAGCGCTTCGCGCTGCGCCGCTAGGCGAGACCTAAAAGTGAGAGGCCCCCACCACATTCTGCTGGGGGTTCCCATCATTTTACATTAAGCCGCTATGTTGAGAAGAAGACAGGTGATCACATCTGCCAGTGACCAGATGTTCCAACTACTGCCTCAAACTCAGCTGTGGCCAGCTTGGTGGAAGATGGAATGGAGTTCAAGATAAGCTAGAGGGGATTTGCATTAAGCTTTTAACTGCCTGACAGTCTGTGCCAAAGTCTCCAATTTAATCAGAAGTTCTCTTAGCTTGGACAGTACCATACAACACAGTTCAGAAAGAATGCTTGTGTTATTGAGTTATTAAACAGATATCTGCATACAGCTAAAATATCTTTTTATTGCTGGATAATTATGCTGCAAATACTTATTGAGAGAAATGTCTCCCAATATACAATCTACAAGTCTTTTCTCCAGCAAAAACCAACTTTTTAGGGGATTTTCATTCTCCAAGTTCAAAAACAAAACAAAAAAAAGCACAGCCAGCTTTTAACTTTGTATTTTAAGATTATTGCATTTTATGTTTGCATTTTTAAATTCTGATGTATTTTGTTCTTTTGTATGAATGATTGTATGGTTTATATGAGCCGCTATCATTGCATACAGAAACAGCAAGGTGTTTGAAACTGTGACACATATTGACAAAATACAGATGAACACAGTAGTTTGTTATATATTATGAGACCATTTAGTATATCATGCATGTTCTTAATACGATACCGACTTAAACCTGAGCCTACTCCTAATAAGTCCCAGACTCCAAGTACAATGCTCATAGTCAAGGCTGAGCAAAACATCAAGTGTGCAGCATGTATAAAAGGTTAGCAAGGTAGCTGAATTGACAGAAGGGATATCAACCAATACAGAAACAAGAGTCATTAGGATCATAACACAATAATTAAACCGGGGAAAATGTATGGATTGCATATGCTTTCAAGATCACGTTATTCCATATTCTAAACCCCTACAATACATGGCAAAGATGTAAGACCTTAAAATATAATAATTACAGGAGATTTGAAAAACACTTCAGTATAAAAAAGTGATCAATTGGTATTTGGAATATATCGTCTTTAACAGCTGTGGAAAATCGTTTTCTTAGATCTTTGGTTGACCTCCCCGCTAGCACCCCTTTGAAACCTTTGTATATGGATCTGGCACATAAACAACTGAAACACAAGGCAACGTACCGATTGATAATGTTTTGGTTTAGGTTATGGACTGTAGAAGAGCTGGAGACCTATCGAGAGACTCTGTTAGATCTCATGAGATTTCCTAAGGCATCATCAATAAACTGGTTTACCACCCTTCGGAAATCTCTGGCAAAATTGGACATGGATGCCTACTGGACAAATCCAGAAACCATGAGGCAAATCTCAAGAGAAAAAATGAAAGAAGTGTTTTGGGATTCTGTTTCAAAAGAAGTTCTTTCAGCTTCAGTATCCAGCCTGACCGAAGTCTTTCTCAAATCTAAATGTTCTCCGTTCTTTGAGTCAACCATTGATGAAATTGTTCCACCGATGGCACGGAAACATTTTATGCAGTTTTGCTATAAAACACTCCCTACCAAATTGTTTGTTCAAAATGGTCTAGCAACAACATTTTGGTTGATTTGTGTCCCACTTGCCAAGGTAGTCCTGAATCCATAGTCCATCTACTCTTTTTTTGCCCGACCTATCAGTCGCTGAGGAAAAAAAAGATTTTTCCGTTATGCTCCTTAGTGGGCGGGGGCATTACTTAGAGGTCCTAAGACTTTTGTGTATTGATACTAGACAACCTATTGTATTTGGTCTTGCTAGATTCTGGCATGCCCTTTGGATTAGGCGTAGAAAATTATGTAGCTGAGACACCGCGTTTTGGAAAGCCTTGCCAGACCAGAATTTTATCCAACTTTTTAAAACATTTTGTTAATTAATGGTTGTATTTGTAGGAACCCTAAGCACCTTAATTTGTGCTATACAATCTGCTGCTTTGCACATATGCACTTTACAATTGTCCTGGGGGCTCTGTTATTCTGAATTTGTACTAATGTTTTTATGGATTGTTATTCTATATTCTTCTATCTATACCTTTCGGTGTATATTTTTTAGAAATCTGTGCTGTATACTTTTTAGGATCTGTGTGATCGTAATAAAGTTGTTGTAAAGGTAAAGGTATTTGGAATACTTTAATGTACTAAAAAATTAGGTGCAACCATATGTTATGCTATTGGTGTCTGTTTACTGCACATTCTTCTACTAGTATGGCCTAGTGTTATCAGCAGACTGGTCGACTTTACACCTGGTTCTGAGATTACCATCACAGAATAGATACTGCTTCAGCTTGTAATGCTGTGTCACTGGAAGATGATTCTGGTCCTATTCACACTTAGGAGGTTAAGTCTTAGGAGTTCCTATAGAACAGTATTTCGCAATGTCCTGTGACCTGTACAGCACATCTAATGTTGCCCTAACCCGATCCCCTATCAGATAATGAAGTACCAAAGTTACACACACAGCCTCATTTTTCCATAAAACAGTCAGTGCCATAGAATACGACCCAATGTTTCAAATACATTCAGGGGACAGCGGCATTTCATGTCTGTATACAGTATGCCAGCCTCTGACCCTTGATTGGCTAACGGAGGTGCCTAACTTAGGCAAATATTTAAGAATTCTGTTTGCCTATCAGTGTGTTGTTTCTCTTGGATATCAATTGTGCTCTTTGCCCGGATCCAAATATGCAAATCGGATTATATGATTTATCTAGTTCAGTTATTTGTTCTCGGCTCAGCTTGCTTCCTTGCAGACAGGTCTAAGAATAGATTTTTGACTCCATATGAGCACCAGCGAGGTTAATAAAATTTCACAATCGCACGCCTTCTACAATTTAGAAGCAAATCAAACAGGATTATTATGCAACACTCCTACCTCAGTTTGAAGCCATGCACAGAGCTTCGTAACTAGCGACTGTCAGACTAATAAATACAATCTTATCCAAACTCTCATTGTTTAACATTGACCTTTGTGATCAGAGTATCTGTGTATATAGCATCATGGTGAGATCCTATGCACGAGCAATCTGGGATCAGAGAAAAAAAATTAAATGTTTTTTAGACTAAGGACAAGGTACACCCCTGTAAAAATAGTTTTGTGAGTGAAGTGTACCAGAAGTGGATCGACACTCCCAAATGTGCAGCCCTCCAATGTTGGGACTAAAGATCGCACTCAAAAACATTTTAAAGCAAAAAACGGATGTGGTGGCTCTAGTCCGCTTCGAGAATCCCTGTCGCGAAGACGGAGTCACGCCCTTTGTGCGAAACTCTACCTGTAAAAATAGTTTTGTGAGTGAAGTGTACCAGAAGTGGATCGACACTCCCAAATGTGCAGCCCTCCAATTTTGGGACTAAAGATCGCACTCAAAAACATTTTAAAGCAAAAAACGGATGTGGTGGCTCTAGTCCGCTTCGAGAATCCCTGTCGCGAAAATGGAGTCACACCCTTTGTGCGAAACTCTACCCGGGATAGGTGTACTGGCAGAGATTCTGGCACAGGTAAGTCATGTTACCTGTACTTGGAAATATTTATTTGCCCTTTAGCATTTTAAACTTGTTTTCGTAATAATGATGACATGCTTCTGTATTGCTTACATGACTAGGTTGTTTAGCCTTATTTAACTGGGATTTTCATATTTTATTACTATTTCTGCCTTCTGTAGTCTGTGATTTTTGTTATTCTTACATTACGTATTCCTTAAGCTTTGATAACGGCTGTAATATAATGGACCTGGTGTCTTCGTATTATGACTTATACGTTCAATGCACATTTTCTGCAAAAATATATATATTTATTGAGTGACACGGGGTCTAACTCGCCTTCCAAGAATTGGCAACACTCCACCACCTTTGTTACATCTTTGCAACATACAAATACCAAAAATTACAGACATTATCTACTCGTAAGCAAATATCTCTCTTTGTAGGTTGGTATGGACATCTTAAATGCAGTTGCACAAGATATATGACGCAGGCGGTTTAATTGCCCTTTTCTTTATAAAATCTAGTTTCTTCGCCTACAAATAAAACGTTCATATACAGTATATACACCTCAAAAGTGCTCTAGTGCAATAATGGCAGTAGGTGATCTAGGTTTGTCTGGCTATATAGGAGATCTAGTAAAGTCTGGAGGTCCATTGCTCGTCGTTCGACTGCGAACGCCGGGTCTGCCTGTGCGCTGTACCACCACTCGTTAATGTTAAGTAAGTGAGAGGCGGAGTAATAAGCGTATATATCCGCCGCAGCGATCCCTTCGCAGTAGGTGGATTGTGCAGGTCCATAGATCCACCCTGGTGGCACCTCCCCCCCAAAGGAACTGATTTAGGAGAGTGTTAACTTGTCAGAACCACAATTGTGGGATGACATATGGGAAGTTTTGAAGACGGTACAGTATTCGTGGAAGGGAGACCATCTTAAAGATGACCGACCACCCATGTAGGGATAAGGGCAGAGACTACCACACCTTTGTCTCTTCTTTGTGACGCGGCAGGATTGGATAAACGTTATGTGACTATGAAATAATCAGGCATGGCGAAATGTATACCGCTAGGTATTGGAACCCTCCCGTAGCATGGGTTAGTTGGGTCGCCCAGGAGCCCCTCCCCTGGTCTCTGAAGACCGGGAATAATATTGATTTCTCTGGGTTGGTTCTAAGCCCAGTGGTTTCCCTAAATACATAGAGTATTTGCAAAATGCGTGGGTCAGAGAACCCGGGGTCCGTAAAAAAAATTAATATGTCGCCTGCATATAATGCAATTCTGTCGGACGTTTCTAGGGTTCATTCATATCCTTGCACTAGGGGGTCCCGCCACACCCATGTTGTCAGGGGCTCGATCGCCAGAGCACATTATAGTGGGGAAAGTGGGCAGCCCTGTCTAGTGCCCCGATGAATTGGGAATCATGCCGAATGTGACCCTGCCACCCGTACTGAGTCGGAGAGATCTAAATAGAGAAGAAAGACATATGAAAGGAACCGCGGGCCAAAGTTGAGTGCTCGCAAGAGGAGTAACAGATAGTCCCAACTGAGTGAGTCAAATGCCTTGTCAAAGTCGGCTAATAGGAGGATAGCAGGTTGGCCAAGGTTCGGGGCCCTTGCAATGGCATTGTGGACTCACCTGATATTGTGTCATGTGGATCTGTGAGGCATGAAGCCCACCTGGTCTGGATGAGCTCATGAATATGCGTACGTAGACGGTCTGCAAGGACCTTGCCCAGGAGTTTAGACTCAATGTTCAGGAGGGAAATAGGACGGTATGATGAGGGTTCCTAAGGTGGGCGCCCTGGCTTAAGGAACACCACTATTTCATTGTGACGCCAGTCTGAGGGAGGATTTGCTGTTCTAGGGCTTCATGGAGTGCCTCGAGGAGATGTGGGCCCAGAAGAGTCATGCGAGATCATAGAAATTCACTCAGGAATCCAATGGCGCCCGGTGCTCTGCCAGGACATAGACCCGCTAGAGCATTACCAAGTTCCTCTACAGTGAATGGCTCTTCGAGTTGCTCACGTATGTGGTCGGGCAGTGATTTTGGTGGTATATCTCTTAGGAATTCACCAATTTGGTCTTGGGATATGATATCTTGTTTTGTGTACAGTGTTGAATAGTATGATGCGAACACTTGAGCGACTGCATTGGGTGTGGTGCATAAAGTCCCCTCTGCACTTTGCAGGGCCGGCACTGGAATGGGCGACATCGCCACCCGACAGAGGCGATGCAGCATTTGGCTTGACTTGTCACCCCATTGGTATATTCTGGATTGGGTCGCTTGCCATATGTGTTGGGCTTCCTTTGTATGCAATTGGTATATTTGCTACTGCGTGAGGAGGAGATTGAGTTTGGCATTAGTTCTTGTACCCTCCCATACTTCGGTCTCGAGGGCACGCTGGTGAGTTTCAAGGTCCACCACCTGCGCCACACGGCGTTTCTCTCCCACTCAGTGACTGATATCCATCCCCCGTATCGTGGGTTTAAGAGCTTCCCGTAATGTCGTACAAGAAGGGGCTGTGTTAACATTGGATTCTATGTAGTCCGTAATTGCTTGTCTGAGGGTAGTCTGATAGGACGGGTCTTGTAGATGCCAGGGTGACATGCGCCAACTAAGGGGAGAGGCACGGGGGCCCATGTGTAGCCGTAGTGTGACTGGGGAATGATCTGATAATCCCCAGGGCACGATAGAGACACCTGTGGCCCTATGTATGTGTACGCGTTGGAGGAAAAGGTAGTCTATTCTAGACAATGATCCATGTATCGCTGAGAGATAAGTGAAGCCTGACTCCACTGGATGGTAAGCATACCATGCATCCGACCACCCCAGGGCAGAGACCAACCTATGCAGTTTAGATTCCCCCATGCTTCGTCTAGGGCCTGTCTCTCGCCATCGGTCCGTAGGCGTTATAGTGTCATTCCAGTCGCCTCCCATTACTGATAAACCATCTGGGAGTTCTTCCCATAGGTGTATGACCTTGTCTACAAGGGATTGCCCCAAAGGAGGCGAGGCATGGAAACTACCAAATGTCAGGGGTTCCCCATGCATGATCCCGTGATAATGGTGTACCTTCCCCCTGGTTCGGACCACATATTTGAAAGGCTGTACGGGAACCTGCGGTGTATTGGGATCGCTGTTCCCTGTGACCCCCGGATGAATCCAGAGTGGAAAACCTGATTGAATCCATAATTGGCTAGGCATGGTGCCTTAGTTCCCATCACATGAGTTTCCTGCATCAGGAGTAGGTCAACTTCTAATCTTTTAGCCTGCTTTAGAACTGCTCCCCGTTTGATTTTATCCAGATCCCCACGGACATTCTGTGTCATGATATTGTGACCAACGGGCTCCATATTGGTGGTATGGGTAGTCATCTATTCCTTTAGGGGGGTTTTCGAGTGTAAGATGGGTGTATGAGGTCTATGGTGCAGTCATGCCTGTGCCTAAACTGAACAGAACTTTGCAGATCTAAATATAACTCTCCCCCTGACCTCTCCCCTCCCCAATACCTCGGCGAACATGAAGTATCTGTTGCAGTCGGGATGGCCCCAGGGTCCCAATGGGGGACCCCAGGAGGCACCGCCAATGGTTCCCCAACATCCCAATACCCTCAACCATTGTGTCACAGGGCGTGCAGTGAACACTTGTTGGGGCCTCCCAAGCATGATAATAGTCCAAGGGCAGACTCGCCAAACCAAGTCAATGTTCAATCAGTCTGGGAGTATGTAACTGGACACTCTACTGTTTCGCTGCAGTCAGGAGTCTTCGCCCTGTGTCTGGGAGCACCAATTGGACCTGGACCTGTGCGGTCACTTGGAGGTGGACTTCTTCGGGCGGTTCCTCCTGGTGCCTTGGGAAGAGTCTGATTCCAGTGGTGGCGGAGTGTGTGGCTTGAGGTGAACAGTTTTGTCTGCCCAGGTGAAGATAGCCTCGGGGGTGTCATAGAATAATAATTTGTTTTTGTATATTATGCGCCTCCGAGCCAGGTACAATAGCATATATTGAATGTTCAGTTCTCGGAGTCTGCATTTGGCCGCTGCGAATGACTGCCACTGCTGCTGAACAAGCCAGGTATAATCGGAAAAGATCATAATGTTGTGGGATTCATATACCAGTTTATCTCTGTGGCCCCTGGCAAAATGAAGCTGGGTATCCCGGTCCATGTAATTCAACAGTTTGGCTAGGATAGGTCGAGGCTGCTCCCTCGGGGGGGGGGCTTTCTTTTGAGTGCTCTATGGGCCTGTTCCACTACAAAGCAGGAGGAAAGGGAGCCCTCCGGCAGAAGAGATCCCAAGCACTGTGTCAGAAAACCCTCTGTTGATGCCCCTTCGCATCCCTCAGGGAATCCAATAAGGCGCAGGTTGTTTCGCCTTGCTCGACCTTCCGCATCTTCCACCCGTGAGGCGAGTTCCTGGGTCACCACTGTGAGCTTATTGACTTTTTGTTGTAGGGTTGCGACCGTATCTTCCACAGATGGCCCTCTGGTTTCTGCCTCGGTGATGCGATCCACCGATTTTCTAAGGTCTTGAGGGAGGAAGAAAACCTCTGAACCGCCTGCACTGATCTTTGGTAGCCAACATGTCGCGGGATTTCATTATTGCAGCAAGAAGTGCGGCGTTCTCCGGGACAGGGCTCCTGCCATGAGCGCCGCCTGCCCCTGTGAGGGCGGTGGTGTATTGGTCCAGTGTGCTTTGTTTTGAGGTAGGGCCCGAAGACTTGTCTTTTGTCATGATGATGTGGCCGAGTACTACCTCTCCTGCCACTGTAATTAAGGAGTGGCCACTGCACGGCCCCTCTGTCCTCTCCTGGCGTCTCTTCGGGGGAGTATCGGGCCGATCGCTGCGGGCCGGGCCTCACAGAGCTAGTCCACCTAGGCCACAAGCCGCACCGGGCCTAGCTCGGCCGCTTCCGCATCCCAGGAGTAGACCGTAAGACGGACCCCCTAGGGGGATCTCACCCGCCGGCCCCCCGCCCACATCTTTGCTGTGCTGCCAACTCAGTCACTACCCCAAGTAGTCGGATTAATGAGGGCCTGAACCCTGCCCACACCGGTGCCCCCCACAACAAGACCCAGCCATAGGCGTTGCAGGGGGAGGGGCACAAAGTCACCCCCACCCCAAGTTTGATGTTGTGTGGTCCGTCACTGCGGGCCCACCTTGGTTCTGGGCCTGGGGCTCCGCGGGCCGATGGTCCCAGGTCACAGCCCGCGCCTCTGAGGCACCGGGCCTCCCGCTGGGCCCAATGAAGTGTGCGTGCCACTCAGGTGTTGTGGCCAACATCTCTTCGGAGTCCTCTGTGCTCCCAGGATATTATCGTGTGGCGGGGGAGGAGGAAGGAGTGGAGCAGAGCCATCCTCCACCCTAACACGGCGACGTATTGTACTGCTCTGCGGATCTACCTCACACGGGATGGGAGTCCCAGTAGCCCCAGGATTCTGGGCCACAGCCTAGTACCCCTGGGCACTGGTTCCTCCGCTCAGCCCGGCGGGCCGCCCGCACTGCCCTGGTGCAGCGACCCGGAGAGCCACGCCGGAGCTCTTCGTGCTCTGTTGGTGTGCTGGCCCCGCGAGGAAAGAGCAAACTCACTTCATCACTGCCGTGTCGGGGGGTGCCACCCGGTGCGTATGGCTTCTCTCCGTCACCGCCTCAGCCCCTACTGGGTGGGCCCGTCGAGGCAGGCCACCACTCAGTGCCGCTCCGATCTCCCCTGTGCACCTCTTGTGCTGGAGGGCACGTTGTATGGGTGCGCTGTGGCCAGCTGGCTGCCCTCTCCGAACGTCACCCCGCCACAGTCGGGCTAGTGGCGGGGCGTCCTGGATCGTGGAGACTGGGCACGGGCATCTCCACTTCACGGCCGGGCCCCGGGGTGTCCCTCTACCGGTCCCAGACCATCACGTAGGGCCCCCCACCAAGGCAAGTGTCACTGGGTCCGCCCGAGGGGTGATAGTTTCGGATAATGCCAGATTATGAGCTTGGCGAGACGGAGCTCTTTCAGACAGCATCCGCCATGATGGCTTTCCAAGCCACGCCCCCTAAAGTGGGCGAGTTTAACCTAAAATGCACTAGCACTTTTTACTACCTGGGACTAGTTTATGTAGATAATGGGTCTAGGACAGCACATGTCACACAATGTTGAAACAAATTTTCCAGGCAATCAGTTCACTGTTCACTTTACCGCAACCAAGGAGGTGTGGAGCTTTTCTTCCACTCCTGCAGATTTTTAGAAAACAATGCCTGTTGAAGCTACATATGGAGCCAAGATATGGGGTATTAATATGTGTATTTCAATCCAAGCTGAAGAAAATAGATTCTGTACAAGACTTCTAGGGGCTCCCATTTCTACCTCCAATTTCATCTGCCATAGCGAAATGAACATACCTTTTATAGAAGACTATATTTGTGTTCGTCCTCTGTTATTATGGTTAGCAGTCTGGAGAAACATGCAGGCTAGTCCTAAGGGCCGATTCCGATTTCGGCCGGAAGGGCACCGAACGATGGTCGGAGCCCTTCCGACCGAATCGGAACGTGCCGCTCGGATTCCTTTCCGACCGAGCCATTCCGATGGGCTCGGTCGGAAAGAATCCGACTCGATTTCCGGATGGCTCACGACGGGTTCGGAGAGCCCGTCAGCCATCCGGAAATCCTCTGTACTCCCCCGGCTGCCTCTTTGCGACCGAGGGAGTACGATGGCAGTTTTCACTGCCTTTTCGTGCCGGTCTTTCCGGCACGAAAAGGCAGTCGGTCACTGTCTTTGGGGGCCCCAGTGGGACCCCCATGGGTGCAAGGTCACCGAATGGCGGCCTGGAGGCACCTATGGTGCCCCTCTGTTAAACCCTGCACCCGGTGGCAGGCACCTTGGGGTGCCGGCCACAGGGTGCAGGGTTGAACTGCACCCCTGCTTTCTCCAATGCCAGCATGCATTCCGTCCGGAATGCATGCTCCCATTAGTGGGAGATACGAGTGCGACCGAACAGGGTTCGGTCGCATCGTCACTGCCTGGGCCGTAACCGACGACAGCAGGTCGGTCGGTTACGGCTCCGGACCGATGTCGGACGGACCTGAGTCCGTCCGACATCGGAATCGGCCCCTTAATAGAGATATCATTTTAGATGTGAAAAAGGCAGGAGAATTCCATGGTTGGCAACTGTGGAATCCCGTTTGTGTAAGGCAGGTTTCCAACAGCTGTTTGAGAATCCTGGCATCCCACACACTATCAGTATAAAACATCTTCAAGTAGTCCTGTTTAAATCCCTTCATGATGAAAGAGTAGCATCTGAGACCTTAAAGGTGAGTGTGAGGGCCTATATGAATATTAGAGTAGACAGATCGATCGCATTGTATTCAACAAAACCTATGGGGCGTTGGGAACGAGGTGGGTACTGTTAAATATTTGTTATGTTTTCCTTTGGGATTTCAAGCAAACTTGGATACTTCCCCTTACCCGTGTAACGGGGGATCGGGTCAATCCATGCTACACTTTTTCTTTTTTTGTGGTTTTTATTTCATATATACATTTTTAATTCCTTTAGTTAAGAAGCTTGCTATCACTGATTTTAGAGAAGCATATAGCTAGTTATTTCAACTTAATGATGATGAGAGCATTTTTTATGTGGGTATGTTTTTAAAAACAGCAGTCCGGGCTCGATTCACAATGATTAGAATAGTCCTATAGTCTAATGATACATTTTCTGATTTTATATTGATTTTCTATGAAATACTTGTTTTAAATGTTTTAAAATATGTACTGTGATTTTTAAATGTACTTTTATGGATACTTTTGTTTCTGAATAAATAAATAATTGATTGATTGATTGATACTCTAACCTCCAATCTGACAACACCAAATGCCTGAATGTAGTACAGTTTCAATGGCCACAGTAACTAAAATGTGTGCCAATTACCGAGTAGTAATTGGCCTTAAAAACTTCTCAAATCACGCCGCCAACGTGTAATCAAAAATGTACCTGGCCGATACCTGAAGAGAACTTCTTGAGAGAATTGCCACACTGCGGTGAAACAACAAAGGAAAATGCGCACCACCCCCCAGCGATAGTATGACACGGAACGTGCCAGTCACCACAACACAGAGGTGCTCCACAGCCCGTAACGAGGATAGGAAGTGCCTGCAGCTAGTTACAAGCACAGGGTGTGCCCAACACCGGAGACCACCTTCTGCTTTGGGCGCTCCACCAACTGCTGTCGAAAGTGCCACTGCTGTTGGGAACCTTAATAAAGCCACAGAGGTTCCTTGGGTAGTAGTGAAGAGTAACAACGTCTTAAAATAAGACGTCACTGAAAACACTAGACTGGAACTTCATGGAAGGAGTAGCCACTGCCACACTAGAATTGACTCCACTAGGAAAAATGGTGGCCAGCGTGAATGCCACAATGCTGTGATGTCACACGCTACAGCAACCACTAGACCTGCAACTTCTCCTGTATAGATGGTCTCTACGCCATGATGTCAATATCTGCTTGCATGCTCAGGATGGCCAACAGCTCCCAACAGTTGAGGGTGTGACACATCGCACACTGCTTCATGTTCCCCAAAAGACCTTCGAGGGAACACATTAATTTAGCAAAAGACTCTGCTAAAGAACTTTTTAGAACAGTGTCTAGCTTGGCCTCCCCCGGTCCAGCTAAAATTCAGTCGAGCCAGGAACTATGCGAGGACATCGCCATGTTTTTCCTGAATAAGATAGAGGTCATCTTCCCGGCCTTCAACCTCCCTAGTTCAGCAGGGACAGGAACTTGGATTGAGGGAATTAATCCAGCTTCTGGCTCCTTTGATAAATTTGCACTGCTATCAACAAGTGATACAAAAAACTACTTACGTCAGCAAGAGCAGGATCACCCTATGATCCTTGTCCAGTCTCGGTGATCAGACTTGCATCAGAACCCATTGCCCCATCTCTCACCACCCTGTTCAATGCTATGTACGATTCAGGGCACTTCCCCAAAGCATGGAAGTTAGCTTTGATACTTCCGCTGCTAAAGAAATACAATTTGGACCCTAAGGATCCTAATAATTTCCGACCTATCTCGCGTCTCCCACTGCCGGCAAAATTGATAGAGAAATCAATGAATCTGCAGCTCAGTGCCTTTTTACGCGAAAACCATACTCTGGATCCCACTCAATTTGGTTTCAGAGAAGGGCACAGTACTGAGTCTGCCCTCATAAAATCCACTGAAGAAATCAGGGAAGCACTGGATCAGGGAGGCAAGGCCGCCTTAATTATGTTGGATCTCTCTGCGGCCTTCGAAACGGTCCATCATGATCTGCTGATGGATCGTCTGTTGGCATGCAGGGTCCAGGGTAAAGCGTGGAGACTACTGAAATCCTTCCTGACCGACAGATCACAAATTGTGTCACTGGGTAAATTCTACTCTAAACCGTTTTCCCTGGCATGTGGAGTGCCGCAGGCGTCTTTCCTCAGCCCTACACTTTTTAGGTCTCACCTACGCAGCGCGCATGCGCTGCATAGGAGGGCCTTTAGCCATCGTTCTTCATTTTTTCAAGCACTGCACTCGTGCTTGTGGCGGCATACACCTTGCGGGAGCGCGCAGCGGCGCACCACAAGCACGAGTGCAGTGCTTGAAAAAGTGAAGACTGCTCTCGCGGCCGCGCATTTTTCTGTTGCTTGTAAACGCGCACGCACGCACCACTCCCTTCTGTTGCTTGCCGCACAAGAAAAGGACTTTCACTTTCACACGAAGTGCTTGTTTTTTTCTAAGTGCTTGTTTTTTTCTGTCATCAGCATCAGCTTAGACCTGCTTCTCTCTAGTTGTTAATGAGTTCAGAATTATAGGCATTGAGAGGGGCTGACGTGGTGCTAGCGAAGCCTGAGTCGGAGAAGGCATCCGTTGTAAATAGAAAACAAATTAGCTCAGAGATGATACTTTTAAAGACAGCAGTTGGTTTTAACTAATAATTTATGTTGATCAAATGTAGTAACAGCTGTTTCAAGACTTGCTAATTGCCATCGTGCAAACGAGTTACAAAAAAATATTTTTCCCATATTGCATGTTGAAAAGGCTGCGTGGATGGTTCGCATCCGAGCCATTATTCCTTCCTTACATACGAGATCATTTGCTCATTTTCAAAACCGGCCTAGCTGCTAGTTGTTGGCAGCGATGCCAGAGTGCCCCGCTCCGCGCTGTTTCTCTCTCGCTTGTAAGATGTGACAGCTCTGCCTTTCGTGAGCTAATCTGCTTTTCACCCTGTGCCCGCCAGGGCAAAGCGTATATGTACCCCTTCGATGGGAGGAGTTAGATCCTCGCTTGATTACAGCCCCCCACCCCCTCCAAGTTCAGCATTTATATGTGATCAGACAGATCTGCTTCCTTGTGCATTCACCGTCACGAGGTCGCCATCTGTGACAGATTTCGGAGAAGAGATTTGGAAGAAGTGTCAGTAGACTAATGAGGTGGCAAACTTTTTATTCTGTGTCAACTAGAGACGTGCGAATTTTACATCCCAGTCTGCGTGTTGTTAACTACGGTAAAGTAACGTATTTCTAAAGTAATTGTGCACTCCTCCTGGACTATCTAAATAAATAGCAAACCTGCCTCCCACCACATTTGTTTGCCCTGTGAGTTGCAACTCATAGCTTTTGGTGTTTGCCACCTCACCTATTCCCGGTTCAACAGATGTACCTACATTTACTTCTGGGCTCTTATTTACTACTTGGTGGGTCAACAGATCACTATGTTTTCATCTTTTTCTCCATACCTATGTGTATGAAGGGTCTTGACAGGGACCCTCTCATTGCCCTTGTCTACGTCATCATTAGTCATGTCATGATACCAACGATTGTGAATATTCCATCAAAAACAACTGTTTGGAGTTCACTGTCAACTCACCCTTCTCGCTGAACAAATGTTTCTTAAGCGGTACGAGGTAGATGTGACCTGGTTTCCTCCCTTGGAAATTATTTAGGTGCTCAACAGATGGCAGTCTGCGACTTTGTTAAGAGTATGAAAAGGGGTTTTCAGGTTCTGCACCTACGGTCCAACAATAAACACTCTTATGTGTGGTGTTTCTTTGCACCCCGTTTGACTTAATTAATCCTTCTGTTGACAAGATCATCCTCTTTCCGTTGGAATGTATTTAGTAAGATTCAGACATGAGCACCTCCTTCTGTCCATTCCACTTAGTCATTACATAAAGGTAGTGTTTTCCCTGAAATGATTGAGCACGATTTTATAACTTGATCTTTATCTCAATTGTCTGTAAGGATTCGCTTTCTCTTTTATTGTTTAGGACACGTTTGCACAAGCATAGCCAATAGGTCTCGCCTTTGGGACCTTATAAGTATTTAGTTATGCAGCACAATATCCTTACTGCAACAACATTAACTGTTGCATGGCTAAACACTTATAAGGTCCCAAAGGCGAGACCTATTGGCTATGCCAATGCTTGTTAATGTTTATGTTTCATCTCTGGCCAGCCTGATTAGTGCCTTTGGCTTTTGCCTCACCTCATATGCGGATGACACGCAAATTGTTGTGTCTCTGCTGCCAGGACAGGAATCTGGAAAAGGTAAAAGGTTCCATGATTGTATGGAAGCAGTCGGGACATGGATAGCACAGAATTGCCTGAAGCTAAATTCGGGCAAAACTGAGGTCATCCTGGTTGGAAACAATGCCAACTTTTGGACCCCTAATTGGTGGCCAGAAAAACTGGGCACCCTTCCCAAACCCACCAGGAAGGTAAAAAACCTGGGAGTTGTTGTTGATGACCAGCTTAACTTTGGCGAACAAGTTAATGCCGTTGCATCAGCCACCTCTCACTCGCTCAGAATGGTTAAGAAAGTACTGCCCTTTCTGCCAGCTGACAGTCAGCGGACAGTTGTTACAGCACTCATCCTATCAAGGCTGGACTAAAGTAATGGTCTTTACCTAAACATACAAGAACGCTTTTCGAACAAACTCCAACTGTTACAAAACGCGACAGCTAGATTGCTCACCGGCACATCTAAATTCGCTCCAATCACCAAGGAAATCAAGCGTCTTCACTGGTTGCCAATTAGGAAACGGGTGCGTTTTAAATCCCTATGCACCGTTTTCAAGGCCCTGCAAGGAACAGGACCAGACTATCAGCAGCGGCAGTTCCAATGGTACATGCCCAAAAGAACTCTTCACTCCTTAGGAGCTAAACTGGTAACGGTACCCCCCCACTAAAAAAGCCACGTGGGGAGGGAGAGGCTTTATTGCGTGCTCTGCAAAGGCCTGGAATGACCTTCCCTTCCATCTCAGAAATACCACTGATCTTCTGTCTTTGAGGAAGGGACTAAAAACCTGGTTTTTCAACGTGTAGATCTCCACAACGCTCAATGCCCAGAGGATAGTAGATAGCGCCAGGAAACCCTCGGGTAACCGCTGCGCTTTATAAATGCATATAGCATAACATAACATAACATGGGACCAAGGCAGGCACGCAGCAGCAGTCAGCGCTCTTCACCAATTACTCCAATGGTTCTTCAAATGTCAGTGCCGCCCTATCCCATCCTCGTCGCCAATATTAAAAGCAAGGGTTCATCACATGGTAAGAGGATCGTAGATATTTATTAATTACAAAGTTCCTCATAAGGAGCGGCATCTGTTCCTGCATTCTATCACCATACCACACCCTGCCTTTAAACAAAAAGTGCATGGCTACTGTTCATGTCATCAACTTCCAGTCTACTACTCATCTGACAGCATCTCTGCCTTCACGTGTTGCCATATGGATTACTGGCCTTCTCTGACTACACCTCTCATTTGGTGTATACGCACATGGCACTCTGCTGTCCTCTAGTTGTCCTGGTACTGTGTAGTTGGGTGTATGTTTTAGTCTTAACTATAATTTACACATCTAACTCCCACACTTTGTTCTCGATTACACTGCCCCAAAAGTAGATAAGAGTAATTGTAATCACTGGTCCTGGAACTAGAGAAGGGGATATGTGATAGTCTGTCTTTGAAAGCACTTCAAATGCAACCAGAAGAAAAACAGTTGAAGGGCACCTTTATTTATCACTCTCCACCTAAACTGTTTCATGTTTATGGGGTGCTACATCACCTCCCACTCCCAGTGCCTAATTTGAGCCGGTGCTTGCCAGTGGAGGCCACTGTTACTTATTTTTGGGAATTGCACTAATTTCCCACCTCAGATGTTTACCAAGTGCAAGAAAGGAAAAAAACATACAGATTGGAAAGACTGAGAAAGAGAAAGATTCCAAATCCGTCACAAAAGAAGAAAGGAGGAACCTGCAAGAGTGGGGGGAAAAGGGGCAGAGAGTGTTGGTAGTGGATTAAAGACTACCAACCTAGGTACTGTATGCAACAATGTTTAATTGCACTGGCTGCCGGCTTCTGAGCAGAGTTTCCATCACTCATTCTTTCACAAATTAAGCACTGCCTGCATCCCTAGTTCTTGTGCCACTGACTGTCAAACATGGCGGCCTCTTTTAACATCTCAAAGTAGACTCAATCACCACATATTCTGTTCTTTGGCTCATAGATACTTTGTACTCAGAACAAACTAGTTTTTTGCTTCCTCTTCTCACTGTAGCTTGCTTTTTTTAAACATTTTAATCCGGGCTCAAAATGCAAGTCAAACCTATTGGCTTTGCTAATGGTTCTTAAAAACGGATGCGTTTGTATGTGGATTACTAAATGTGAAGCCACACCAAGGGCAGGTTGTTTGCTTTGCAAATGCCAATGCCAGCCTAAACCCAGAATATGCATGCCCCATCGACTGTATTACGTTACCTGAGAGATGCATGGAATCTTATTGTCCTGCTCACGAGTACAGCAAGTGCTTGCTGCAATTTGTTTAATATTGTGTTAATGTGCATTTTGGGTGGTTATGTGTTTGAGCTGCAGCATGTTTTCAGTGAAGTGAAGTGAAGTGTATGAATAATAACTTTATAAGAAGGAACGGCTGGCTACAGCTCTCAGGGCGCCAAGTGCCACACCC
Source organism: Calotriton arnoldi (assembly GCA_963921515.1). NCBI lineage: Eukaryota > Metazoa > Chordata > Amphibia > Caudata > Salamandridae > Calotriton > Calotriton arnoldi. The sequence continues at coordinate 1,800,495 of CAWUFW010002548.1, read as the reverse complement.
GGAAACGTGATTGTTAACAGAAACACAGAGGGGCATATTCTCAAGGACTTATCGCCGATTTATCGGCACTTTAGCGCTGCAAAAGTGGCGATAGATTTATCGCCCTATTCTCAAGCTGGTGCAAACTGCCGATATCGCCAGTTTTCCAGCGATAGCTGCCGCAAAAAACATCGGCACGGATGAGAGCGACAACTAATGCTAATGATATGCAGAGTAGGCGTTCCCGTGCAAAAACACACAAAAACACCATTTCGCGATATTCTCAACGACCAGCCAGATCGGCGAAGCGATCCAAAAACAGGCGATAAGGCGCGTTAGCAGCAGGGATTCAACACCTGCCTATTACTGGTGTTAAGCAGGACGACAACCTGCAGTAGAAAGGGAGCCCAGCCCAAAGCCACATCTGAAGACCAACAGATGCCATGGAGCCAATGATCATGCAGCTTGGAGACCCAAGAGGGCCACAACACCCACCGCCACCACCCCCAGGATCCCCCCCCCCTGACCACCCCCCTACATCTGGACTACCTCCTAGGCAGCGCAGAAGACGACAGCGGACGTTCCTAAAACGCACCAGCCTCAGACACTCAACGCCAGAGGATGCCATTGCCCACTACAGGCTCAAAAGGACAACCATCCTCCGCATCCTGACCCACATTGCCCACAGGCTGACGGTACCAACACAGCGGAGAACCAACATCCCTCCGCAGACAAAGCTGCTGGCTGTGCTGCACCTGTTGGCCTCTGGTACCTTCCAACCAACAACTGCCAGAGTCGGAGGAATCTCACAGCCAGCCCTATCAAAGTTCCTCACACCTGTCTTGAATGCATGTCCACAAAAGCAATGGCGGGCCCCTGTATCCGCACCACACGCTAGTTCCAATTCGTAGTGTTCCTGCGCAACCAACCCCAACGCCAGCCGTTGCTTGACGCCTCTGTGCTCCAGATCCAAGATTGTAGTTACTGAAATGGGGGCGCCAGGTCATGAAGTCCAGTAGTCAACAGTAGTGTAAAAACATTTCTTCATTACAAATACATAAATCAACAATACAAAAAGCTCAGCCAAAGCGTTCCATTCCCAACGGGGAACTTCATCAGGGCAACGTGTGGATTCAATTAACTGCATATGCTGCGGGAACTCCCCAATACAATTCCATATTCCGAAAGTCAGTATTCAGAAACCTGTTGGATAAATGGTGACAGTGGGCAAGCGTCCGTATAGTCACAAACGTAATCTGGTACAGTGTATTGCACTTGGACAAACCGGAATGCTAACAGGTATGATAAATCCTGCATAAAAAGAGCGTAACAGAAGTTCGTGTGGTCGTAACCTTCGTAGGAAAGAAAAGGAAGGTTACGACCACACGAACTTCTGTTACGGTCTTATTATGCAGGAAGCCCACCACGCACCACCGCACCGAACAAATGCCTCGCCGCTGCTGGAGCAGAGTCACGGAAGACCAGCTAACCACAACCCTCGCCCTAAGCCCACCCGCCGAACCCTCCGACCCCGACACCGCCGCCCGCAACCTCAGACAGTGGATCGACGACTGCGCCAACACCCTCGCCCCGCTCAAGAATCCGCCCAACAGCCACACCAGCAAGAAAGCCACCTGGTTCACCGAAGACCTCCAGGCCTCCAAACGAACATGCCGAAAACTGGAGAAGATCTGGCTCCACGAACGGACAGCGAACAGCTACGCCGCCCACAAGAGCGCCACCCGCAGTCACCATCACCTCGTCAGATCCGCCAAAAGGGCCTCACTCAAAGACCGCCTAGACAACAACGCACACAACAGCAAAGAGCTCTTCAACATCGTGAAGGAACTCTCCAACCCCAGCTCCAACACCAACGACATCCAGCCATCGCAAGACCTGTGCGACTCACTGGCCACCTTCTTCCACCGCAAAATCGCCGACATCCACGACAGCTTCAACACCACGACCGCCCCGGCAACCACCGAGACCACTGCCCCCACAACCACCAACCGCCTGCTCTCCTGGACCAACATCAACGACGAGGACACCAGCGAGATCATGAACACCATCCACTCCGGTTCACCGCTAGACCCGTGCCCTCACCACATCTTCAACAAAGCCAGTACAGCCATCGCGCCCCATCTCCGGAAAATAATCAACATCTCCTTCGAGACAGCAACCTTCCCGGAAAGCTGGAAGCACGCCGAGATCACCGCCTTACTCAAGAAACCCAAGGCAGACCCCAAGGACCTCAAGAACTTCCGACCCATCTCTCTGCTCCCGTTCCCCGCGAAGGTCACCGAGAAAATCGTCAACAAACAACTGACCCGCTACCTCGAGGAGAACAACATCCTGGACCCTTCCCAGTCCGGCTTCCGCAGCAACCACAGCACCGAAACCGCCCTCATCGCCGCCACCGATGACATCAGGACCCTGCTAGACAACGGAGAAACAGCAGCCCTCATCCTCCTGGACCTATCAGCCGCCTTCGACACGGTCTGCCACCACACACTACGAACACGCCTTCACGACGCCGGGATCCAAGAGAAGGCCCTGGACTGGACCACATCCTTCCTTTCCGGCAGAACACAAAGCGTCCGCCTCGCCCCTTCCGATCCAAGGCCACCAAGATCATCTGCGGCGTACCCCAAGGCTCCTCCCTCAGCCCAACGCTGTTCAACATCTACATGGCACCCTCGCCCACGTCGCCCGACAGCACAACCTCAACATCATCTCCTACGCCGACGACACCCAGCTGATCCTCTCTCTCACCAAAGACCCTCACACCGCCAAAGCCCACCTCCACGAAGGAATGAAGGCCGTCGCCGAATGGATGAGGACCAGCCGCCTGAAGCTGAACTCGGACAAGACGGAGGCCCTCATCCTTGGTTCCAACCCTTCAGCCTGGGACGACTCCTGGTGGCCAACATCACTGGGAACAGCCCCGCCACCCACCGACCACGTACGCAACCTAGGGGTCATCCTCGACCCCACCCTCTCCATGACTAAGCAGGTCAACGCCGTTTCCTCATCCTGCTTCAACATCCTCCGAATGCTCCGCAGGATCTTCAAGTGGATCCCCACCGAAACAAGAAAAACAGTCACCCAGGCCCTCGTCACCAGCAGGCTGGACTACGGAAACGCCCTCTATGCAGGAACGACGGCTAAGCTCCTGAGACGGCTGCAACGCATCCAGAACACCTCTGCACGTCTTATCCTCGACATCCCCCGACGCAGCCACATCACACCCCACCTGAGAGACCTGCACTGGCTCCCTGTCAACAAGAGGATAACCTTCAAGCTCCTCACCCACGCACACAAAGCACTCCACAACTCCGGACCAGCCTACCTCAACAGACGACTCCGCTTCTACACCCCCACCCGCCAGCTCCGCTCGACCAGCCTCGCCCTCGCCACAGTCCCCCGCATCCGGAGAACGACCGCCGGCGGCAGATCCTTCTCCCACCTCGCCGCCAAGACCTGGAACACCCTCCCCACCAACCTCCGACAGACCCAAGACCTACTGGCCTTCAGAAGACTCCTCAAGACCTGGCTCTTCGATCAGTAGCAGCACCACCCCCTTCTTCCCCCAGCGCCTTGAGACCCTCGCGGGTATGTAGTGCGCTTTATAAGTGACATGATTGATTGATTGATTGCAGGATTTATCATACCTGTAAGCATCACGGTTTGTATCAGCTTGATACCCCTGCACCTTCACTTCCCCCACACTGCGCAGGAACAGCTGGAGACCAAGCAAGGGAACTACGCCATAGCTGGCTTCCCGCACGTGTTGGGGGCAATTGACTGCACACATGTACTACTTGTGCCCCCTGCCGACACTGCACACAATAACCGCAACAGAAACCACACGCATTCCATCAATGTGCAGGCAAAAGTGGACCTCCGGGGCCTGTTCACGAATGTCATCACAAACTTCCCAGGCAGTGTGCATGATTCCTACATCTTCCGCAAGTCCATCACCAACCAGCGCTTTGAGGATGGCACCTATGGAAATGCACTGCTCGTCGGTAAGTACCAACTGAACACACCACACACCTCAACTCCACAATTATACAACTCACAACTGTGGGAATGCACACGTTACAAAATCACATACAACATGCCAATCAACATGCCCAACTACCAGACACAACAACACAAGTAACTGTGGTAACCGTGGCCAGCCATGTAGACAAACCATCCATGGCATGGCACCTCTGCCACACAATTGCAGAATGTGGGGAGAGGTGGAAACCAAGTATGTGCGAAGGAGGCAAGTGACCCATCAATAAGAATGTACACAATGCCAAATGTGGCGGTGATGTGCTGGACCGACTTCAGTATGCAGAGCACAGACATGTCCATGTGGACATATACTGCTGGTGTTTTTAGTGTTGTGGACAGTGGACGCAAACATGTTACCTCAGGCAGTGTGGAAGACCTTGGACATGTACCTTTGTCATCCCCCCCTGTAAGCGTGAGCGGAGTGGCCTTGGCCGGCGTATGTCGTGAATAAATAGCCTGGGGCTCTGGGCATGGTTCAGTTCCGGGATGGCCACCAAAGTAACTACTGCGTGTGTCTCTGTGTACGCCATATCCTGTCCATAGGCCTACACACACGTGGCCGACCACCTTCAACGGCCAGATTTACACTGGAGACGAGGTGGCTACGTCCCAAGCCAACCCGCGCACATCTCGTCATCGCATGCAGGGTCTTGACTGCTAGGGCGGCGCCCCCCACCCAGCCACGAGGCCGCCGCCGTGACCGGTGGTGCCTGCGCGATCCTGTGCGCCTGCTGCACCCCAGCCCTGGTCCCCAGACCGGTCCGCCGCCCAGTGATGACTGGCCGCCCCTGCGCACCCAGGCCTCAATGCTCACCTGCCGCCACCGGCGTGTCTCCAAGAGGGCCCACCACGTGCCGGTGCAACCTCCTCAGCCGATCGCTGGTTCCGCGCCACAGGCCCCCAGCGCACCCTGCGGCACAGCACCGCGGAGTCATGTGTGTGCTGACTGCTGCCTTCGGCGTACACTGCGGTCCAGCAGGGCTCTCAATTCAAATTGAATCTTGATTGGCAGGACGGCGTATCGAGGTCCACGCATCATCCCAGGCTGCACACCCGCTCAGCTCTTCAGGTGCCCCTAACTCAGTGCACCGCAAGTCACCGTCCCGTGGCGGTAGGCCCGTGCCGGCCGCAGTGCATCGGGTGCCACCAACTCTGTGCACCACAAGTCATCGTCCCGTGGTGGTAGGCCCGTGCCGGCCGCAGTGCATCGGGTGCCACCAACTCTGTGCACCGCAAGTTATCGTCCCGTGGCGGTAGGCCCGTGCCGGCCGCAGTGCATCGGGTGCCCCTACCTCAGTGCACCGCAAGTCATGGACCCTTTATGATTGAGTCTCGTGGTGCGGACGCCATCATGTCACCTCCGGCAGTGGGGAATGTGATGTAGTAGGCCCCTTTTATTGGCAGGGTCACATGTCCTGTGACGCCTGTGCTGGATGGGTGTGGTGTGGGTGTAAACCAGCCCTCAGGGAGTGGCTGTGGCATGCTGACAACTAGACCAGTGATCAGCAGATCACTACAGGGAAGACCTGGGACATGTAGCTTTGTTGACCCCCCCTGTAAGCGTAAGCGGAGTGGGCTGGGCTGGCGTATTCCAGTCCAGCATAGGGGTGTGAACAATGAGCCCTGGGCTCTGGGCGTGGTTCAGTTCTGGGCTGGACAAGAAAGTAACTAATGCATGTGTCTCTGTTGTAGTGTCGGCGCCACCCGGACCGCAATCGGCAATGTTGCACCCTGTGACTCAAGTCCCACAACATGAGCAACATGGACGTAAGGGGGAATCACTGACCCTACATTCATCCATACTTTCATACTTGAATGATCATAGACATGACACATCTGTGTGAATTTGAATGTTTTATTCACATTCAGTGGAGTGTTGAAGCTGGAGCAGTACAGGGCCATGCAAACCCCACTTTACATTGTTGCCCTGTGGAGGGCCAGCCAGAGTCCTTTAGGGAATGACAAGTTCATCGGAAGAGGAAGAGTTCAGTCCGCAGTCTGATTGCTGTGTCATTGGTAACCAAACAGAATATGGCAGTCCATGTCGAGGTCCAAGGTGAGTGTCGCAGAGTGTATCGGGGGACAATGGAAGGTGATGATGCAGAGGGCAGAACCAAGCAGAAACAAGCCATATGGCGGAGATGAATGCTACCGCTTCCTTCTTACCACTAAGGCAGAATCATCCGCATCTTCGTCCTCTGATGTTTCATGTGCCTCACATGTGGGTGGTGTTGTTTTGTCTGCATCACTGTGTGGCAGTGACACATCGGTGGCCGGAGGTGGATTGTCTGCAGCACTGTGTGTCACTGACACATCAGGGGGCGGAGATGTGGATGTAGGAGCAGCAGCAGCATTCATCGGCGCCAGGCCTTGTGGCAGCAATGCCATGATGAGGATTTGCAGGGCATGGAAGATCCCAGCTACATCTCGCTGGTGTGCAGCCGTGGCAGCCATTCTTTCCGCCTGCATCCGCTCCCTGTTCTCCATGATCCTCCGCATGTGTCCCAACTCCCGGCTGACATCGCTGGAGCCACTCTGACTAGACAGTTGTCCTTGTCTAAGAGTCAGGACTCCAGCGATGTCAGCCATGGATCATTGGAGAGCATGGAGCGGACTGTGGGTGTCCATTAGGGACTGTAAGTGGTCCCTGATGGGACTTAGACACCCACGTATGGCATCTAGTTTGGCTGCCATGAGGTCGAACCCCACCCGCACCTGATCAGCCATCTTCTCCTGGCACCCTAACACACGGCGTTGGAAGGCCATGTGTTGTTCGTGGGGGTCCTGGGAGACAGCCGTGGTGGTGGGTGCTTCCTGCTGTGTGGTCTGTGCAGGGGGTGAGGTCTCCTCGATGCAGCTGGGCTGCCCTGATCCTGGAGGTGAGGTGCCAAAGCTGTCCATGAGCTCTTGGAGGGCGTCGGCTGCCTATTTGATGCGGGACAGTGGACATTTCGACAACATCACGGATGTGTGTTTGTACTTGTACATTATCATCTCACATTTCCCTGCTATGCCAAATGTGATTGGCCAGTTTCTACACACAAGCGGCACCAGTTGTGTCCTCTGTTCTGTTGTGAACGTGTTGCAGTTTGTACCACATTGTTGTCAATGTTGATGTGCTCTGAATGTTATGTGTGTGTGCTGCATTTTGGTAGAGTCGCCCCTGCAGCTCTGATTTTGCTGCCCCTTATCCCTTTCAGGCGGTGTGCCTTTGACTTCTGTGCTTATACAGTGCTGAGATGTTGCATACTTGGATAAATTGGGCTCTTGGTGGGAGTTGGGTCTCTGGGGCATGGTTTGTCCGCAGATGTGTTGTTGACGTCAGGGGTTGTTTGTGCACGTGGATGTGTCAGAGTGTGACCTGCTCCTTTACGGATGTGGTCCACACTCAGCCACCTCAGTGTCGTGGCGTGCAACATGTCATGATATATTGACTGCAGCCATGCTATTCGTCATGCAGTGTCACTTGCATTGTCAGTGTGGCTCACAGACACGCCGCTTTGCTGGGTTTGGCACATGTGCATGGGTTGGTTGTGAGATTGGTGATGTGTGGGAAGGGCCCCCTCTGGGCACATAGTCGACGGGGGCCTACTTGCTGTTTCTAGGTGTGCTGCATTGTGCCAAGGGGATCAGGGACATGATCCAGAGTCATTGTGGGTGTGCACTGTGCTATACTTAATTGTGCATGTGTGACATTGTGCCCATCTCCCCCTGTCCCCTCAGTCCCTGGTCGTTACTCACCCTGTTGCTGTTGTGTCAGGTCATGTTGAGCAGTGTCCGGTCCCCCAACTCCTGCCACCGTCTCCACACTGATGACTGTGGACACCATTTCCTCCATCTCATCCAGCTCCTCCAGCTCCTCCTGTGGCGCTGGACTCCCACCTCCATTCTGCATTGCTGCCTTCTGGTTGTTGCCGAGTTTCTGCTTGGTTTTGCGCTTCACATCATTCCAGCGCCTCTTGAGCTCTTCCATTGTCCTCCTCAGCACTCCGACTGCATTCACCTTGTCCTGCCATATTCCATTTTTTGTTGCCAATGACACAGTGTAGGTGACGAACAGTTGTTGATGGTGTTCTATCACCTCCGTTATCAGGATCCTGTTTTCCTGCGGACTGAACCATGTCTTCCTCTTCTTCTTCTCCTTGCCCTTCCCTGACCCCGAGGTCCCAAGCTGGTCCTCCGTGGGGCTTGTGGGGTTCTGGTTGTCCTCTGTACTTGCTCCGGCTACCTCCATTGTGCTTCGCAGTTGTTTTGGTTGTGTTTTTTTTTCCTGCTTTTATAGTGATTTTTCCCGCCTGACGAGTGTGAATTGCAGGCCTGGCGCAGCTTATAGCTGATTTTTTTATCGCGGTTGGGCCCAGCGCCACTTTTTTCACGTTCGGCTTTAGATTTTTATCGCCGTCCCGGTAATTTTATCATGGACATTTGACGCGTTATCGGGAAACTATCGCATGTTACCGCTGTGCTGAGAATAAGACGTTAACAGGGTGTTATTTTCCCGCGATAGACGGCAATATGAAAAATTGCGTTAACCTATTTTGGTGATGATTATCGCACGTTCTTGAGAATATCCCCCAGAGTGTTCAAAGCTATGAACCCACCTCTTTCTAAGGTCGGACTGGGAACCAAAACCAGTCCTGGCAAATTTTTTCAGACCAGCTCTCATACTACATTTAGCGCGCGAGCCTCACAACAGAAAGGGGAGAAGTACGTGGGCAGTGTCGTAGCTAGGCCTTTTGCCGCCCTAAGGCGGCCTGAAGGTAGGGGAGGGGGGGGAGAGGGTGCTGGCGAACGAATCCTGGTAAAAGCGTGGGGGGCAGGGGTGGCCGCCGCCCCCGAAACTTGTGCCGCCTGGGGTGGACCCCCCCCTTGCTACACCAGTGTACTTGGGGGATATTCCATCATGAATTGTTTTAAAATAAATGCAAACATGGTGCATTATGCAACATGTTTTTCATTCTCGAACCTTGCCCAATCATTCGATGCATGGAGATTGGAGACAGGGCTGCAGGGCTCAAGGAATGAATAGTTGGAAGGTGAGCAGTGGGTGGATGAATTGATTCAAGAATGAATGACAATAAATAAAGACCTTTAGCTATGTAGAGCAAATAGTTGCAATGCACTGACCAAAGGTGGGTGCCCTGGTTTTCATTATATCTACCGTATTAAAACTAGGGGTGTGTGAAATTCACTTAATTTGCCTTTGCGTAATTATTCAAAATTATGGTGAAATAACTTGAAGTTACATGCAATTATGCAAAATGCAAATTTGTCCCCTGTGCTATATTTTAGCGTGAAATGTATCCTGGCCCAAGGATGCATTTAAACAAGAGCACTGCAAACAACAGCAGCTCATGTTTGTTGTTCCTGTGCGTTCGCAGTATATTTTTAGAGCAGATTTCACCATTCATGGTAATTTTTTTTTACAAGAATGGCACGTAATCACATAAAGTGGCATAATGACATAATTTCGGGTATTTTACTTTACTAGCATAACTTGAATTTTCCTAAATTACACGAGTTACAGTGGCATAATTTAAATTAAGCCTAGGAATATTTCAAATATCACCCTCCTCAATCACTACCACCACCAAGCCTTATGAAACATGAATAGCTTGAATGTATTTAACAGTGCGTTGATTTAGCGCCTGAAAGAATAAAACACAAAGCATTACGCTTTGATCTAAAACAGGAGAGGGAATGAGATAACCATTAAGTGGCTGAATTGCACAAAAACCTTGCATCCGTCCTGGCTTCCACTTGACCACATTGTGTAATCCTAAACAAATTTTTTTTTCCCACAGTGCGCCATTTTCCTTCATCATTACATAAAAGCCATTTGAACTACATCAGTTTGGGGTGCGCGCTGCACAAAAGCAAAAGACTATAATGGTACTCCCTCTATAGTGCCTATTGTCTACATGGTAACACTTTAAGGGGGCTATCAAGATCGTTGTTAGGTTTCATTACACTTGGCACTTTACTGCGCAAAATTATGCTTAATACTTGAATTAGAAATGCAATTGAACTTGAATTTGAAATACAAAACTATATGTTAGGATTTTAAATTTGCACTAGGCACTTAACCTGCATTTGATCCTTGTTCTTGGGACATTGTTATTTTGAACCAGAGGGCAGATGGTATGGACTCTTTCGTCTCGACCACTTCCTGGTTTCCGCCTAGAGGCAACATCTTTTTTTGGAGGCAACGCTCTAGCGGTTTAAAATAAGGCCGCAGGTGCAGATGACACAGCTGAAGCGCAGACACGCAGCAGGTGCGCCGCAAGTGCGTTGAAGGCACGCCAAAGGCAAGTCCGTCTGCGCTCGTCCATGTCCCATCCGTGGTCAGCGCCAGCCATCATGCCAGTCTCTCTTCTGTCAATGGCACCTGTATAAGATATACTTCTGAAGCACTAAGGGAGCTCAATATTAATACCTGTAAGTGGGACTTAACTTTGAGCTCAGGCCCAATTTCTTGTATAAATTGCTTGCACTTTGTGAACACGGGTATTGAGGATAAAGGGGACAGAATGGGGGTGCAGACCACTCTGAAGGCTGCCCTTCTTAAAATCCGGTCATTGCATAAACATACAAAGGATTTTTAAAATTTGCTCAGAGGCTCTAAATGTGATGTATTTTTTATGACAGAGACCTGGATGAAAGAAGACTCTTTCCCTGGCATTGAACTAGCGTTCCCTGAAAATTTTGCTTGCATTCACAGGATCGGATAGGAAAAATAGGGGGTGGTTTAGCTATCGCCTTCAAATATCATATATATGTTGTTCTACCTTTCCTATAGAGGATGTAAAAGGGGCTGAAGCGCTTGGATTTTGTCTGTCTCTTTCAGCACAATCCTCTTTCGCTGTGGTTCTTTTATATCGCCCCCTGGATACAGAGGAAAATTCATAGATTCTCTAGGCTCGGCCCTGGCTACTTCTGTGATAGAATATTCTAACTTCACTATTCTTGGAGACTTAAACCTCCATATAGACAACTCTAAAGACCAAATGGCTAGAGCTTTTTTAGAAACTAAAGCCTCCCTCAACCTCGCACTGATTCCATCTGGTCCCCCTTACAGGGCCAGGCATACTATCCAACTAATTCTGTCCAACACGTCAAATGTCTTAGAGACCCCGGTTGAAGTAACTTGGTCTGACCACTTTTCTATTGAAGATTGCCTGGGATTTCCCCAGGACTAAGGACGGTACATATAATAACTCCGTTGGCTCTCTGGCAAGGCCATGTAATAAGGCATGCATGTCTAAACTACAGGAAATTTGAACTCTTCAACACCTGTGCTATCGGGAAATGCCAACAGGGACACATCCTTAATCAAAGTATCCTTGTGGCGGCAGACAACATTGCCCCTTACCATGTTTTTACTACAAGGAAGCAGAGATCCACTTCTACTGCCCCTTGGTTCTTCTAGGCTTAGAAAGGAAAAACTGTAAAAAGCTTGAGAGAATCTGGAGGAGACAGTATTTGGAAGCAGACAAAACCTTATATAAACAGGGTCTCAGAAATACCATAATAACATGAAACCACCCGATCCAATTTCTATACCTTGAAAATAACTGAAGCCATATATTAGGCCAAAAGACATTTTTAAAATTGTATCAGGCTTTATGGAGGCCAACGCGCGTGCTCCCCCGGTAGAACTTAATGCAATGTTAGGCTAGGAATCAAGTGACTTTTTTGAAGACAAAATTATCAAAATACAAACAAACGTTCAAGTGCCTTCGTCTCCTCTCTCGTTTGCCTATAATTCTGTGCCTCCTGTATCCAGTTGAGCCAATACATTGATGTCTTTTATACCACCAAGTGAGGAAGAATTGAAAACCTTCTTTCTATTCTGTAAATCTCGCTCTCCGTTAGACCCTTGTCCCCCTCATATTTTGAGGCAAATTGCAGATGTCATTGGCCCAGTGTATGTGAAGGTGTTAATCGCCTACCTTCAGATAAGGAGGGTTCCTCTGATATGGAATAAAGCTAATGTTTGAAGAAGCCCACTGCTGACAGCAAGATTTTGTCTAATTTTAGATTAGTCTCTCTTCTTCCTGCAGCTGCTAAAAGTCTGGAGACCGAGGTTAACAAGCAGCTCTCAGATTTTGTAGAATCTAACGACCTCCTCAATTCATCTCAATCAGGATTTCGCACATGGCACAGTACTGAAACGGTCCTGCTGGGAATTTCGGAGACTCAAAGTGTACATGGATAAAGGCCATAATGCCAATTTCATTCTATTAGATTTGGCGTCGGCATTTGATACGGTTTCCCACAACATTCTTCTGCACCGCCTATCTAATATTGGTATCAGGGAAGTAACCTCTTTCGTAGCAGCTAGAAAACAATCAGTTTGGACTAAGCCACATTTCTCCGAGGCTAAATCCCTCCAATGTGGGGTACCCCAGGGTTCCATTATTTAATATTTACATTTTGCGGCTCACAGCCCGGGTGGAATCATTCTGCATTACTATCATCTCCTATATTGATGATACACAATCAGTATTTTCATACGAGGGTGACTCAGACATCAGCAAGGGGACTTTCTCTGACTGAATGAGAGCAGTCTTAGGCTGGCTCAGGAGCTACAATTAAATCCTTCCCTTAGGGTCTAATCCTAATCCAGGCTGGTCTGGCTCCTGGCCTAGTGACGGACCAACTCCACCTCCATCAACACAAGCAGCTAGAAATCTGGGAGTAATCTTTGATAATGAATTGTCTTTCAAGGCCCAGATCCATTCAGTTGACAGGAAATTCTATATGGATTTTAAGGGCACTTAGACAATTCTTACCCACTTCTGCCTTGGGAGACTTGTAAAACTGTAGTCTGAGTCACAAATTAATCCAGACTGGTCTACACAAATGCCTGGTACCTGGGTCTACCTGCTTACCTGATTCGTCGCTTACAGGTAGTCCAAAACACTGCAGTTCGTCTGCTTTTTAACCTTCAAAAGAGTACCCCTACTTCACCTTTTCTCAACAAGCTGCATTAGCTACCCATTAGCAAAAGGATTACTTTCAAAGCACTAATGCTTGTACATCAGGCCTTTTATAACACCAGCCCCCGTTACCTGAACAAAAGAATTAAGGAATACCAGCAGAACAGGGGCCTGCAGTCTAGTAATGCACACTTAATTCTGGTGCATCGCTTAAAAAAATCTTGACTTGGTTCTGCCTCTCCTGGTATGCTCAGCCAAAATATGGAATCTCCTTCCAGTGCAACTCAGGAGCTTAGAAAGTGAATTTGACTTTTGCAAATCCTTGAAAACGTATCTCTTCAGTCAGTAACCTCCATCTATTCCTACATGTTTTCATACTGTAGCGCCGGGACACTCTTCTGAGTAGCTGTTGCACTCTACAAGTAAAGCCATTCATTCATTCATTCAAAGTAACACCCGTGGCCACAAATAACAGAAAAAATACATCTTTCCTCTTGGTTACTCAATAGCATTGACGTCAGGGTGATGGTGGGGGCATAAATGTTTCTAAATTCATGATTAGAATCTTTCATTTCTACCAAATGCAATAACAATTGCAACTTAATGCAATAGTGAAATGCTGAAAAGCGTTGCAAAAATCACATTATAATGGGATACATTGTTTTGAAATTTGAAGAGTCTTTATCATGTATGTAGTATATTGGGAATAGTGTGTGGAAGACATTGTGACGTGAAAGGGTTAATTAGCTTAGGCAGTGTTGATGAGTGAAAATGCATGCAGAAAACCCCTGTACCACGCTGAGATAGCAGAGAATCTCGTGAGGCTTGTTTTGCCATTTCTACTAGACACAATAAGATGTGCTGCCAAGGTGCTTTGTTTATGGTACCAGGCTTGATTGAGCTTGTGATGCTGGTTTTCGAGATTCCATAGACGCACCTATATTCCGAGATGCTCTGTTTATGGCACATTGGGCAGCCAGGTGGATTGTGGGAGAGACATACCGCTGAGAATGTACTGAACCAGACAGGGCTTGGGAGTAGTTTTGAAGGTACTGGGAGCATGATTGATGAGTACCAGTAAGAGCAAAGTTGTAAATGCTGAAAACAGCTTAAGAACTTACAAGAAGGGCGCAGAATGTTGTCGAAGCCAGTTTTTAGTGTATAAAAAGGAGGGGAGCGGGAGGCCTTGAGGAATACAGATCTGCCGTCACCTGAAGCTGCTGCCCACCAGTCACACCATTCCCAGGGAGGGTGTTTAAGAGATTGGAGCGGGCTTCCCTGTGTTTGTGGAAAGCGAAGGTGAGGGGCCTTATTCTACTGCTCTATCTTGACCTATCAGATTATTATTATTGTCCCTTTAATTAACTGCATTGCAATTGATTCAAGATTGATTGATTTACCATCACTGAGCTAGCATTGCACTATACTTATATATGCTTGTGTGCAGTGGCGGCTCGCAGAGGGAGTGCAGCGGGGCAGGGGAGGGGGCGGGTGGGGGGGTAGTGGAGTCGGACATACGACGGCCAGGAGTAAAGTAAGTATATAAATAAATAAAACTATTTACCTTGCGCTCGCTGCATTGCCAACTCGGCACTTTTGTGCTTTTGATTTACTGTATTGTGAGTGATTTCGACCGGTTTCTGGCATTACATTATAAATATACATGCAACTATTCTGCTAATGAATAAATGTTATTGCTGAGATATGTGTTTGTGTACTTAGTATTACATTAAAGCTAAATTGTATTCACTAGCTGTGTTTTCCTTCTTACTGGGTGTCCCTATTGATTTGCACTTGATTGACATTGCGTTGGTTGGTTGCTAGCAGCCAGTCCAATACAATGTATATACTGGAAACTCTGAGCCAAGCAATACCAGACCACTCACCCTCCAAAGTCCTGTAGGTCAGTGCTGTTCATGGCCACCGTACAGGAGACAAGAACCACCCAAATGCAAACACGAATTGTTTTGAAGCACTCTTTATAACCATTTGTTGTGCATTATGTATTTATTCGCTGCAGGCAGGATATGAGGCTGGCCAGTCCACAGCAACAAAGCAGCCCCCCACCAGTAGTGAAATCTGCCCCAACCAACTAGCCCACTGGGAAAATGTCCAGTGCCCGGTAGAGTCAGTCTGGGCCCGCCTGTTTAGGATATTTAGATGTAAAGCAATGTGTAATGGGTGCCCCGGCAGAGCACAAGCCAGAAACCGGAATCCCCCCAGAGCTTATTCAGGCTTGTGGCATAGGCTACAGCAGGGGGGACACAGAAGTGGTTAGAGCATTGATACTCAAAGTACGGCCCGGGGGCCGCATGCGGCCCTCCTGACCTTTGCATGCGGCCCCCTCAGCAGCAGCAACACTAACATAAAAAAAAAATTGAAATATACAGCAAGCACTTATTTAAAGGTTAGTTGTAGTTAAATAAAAGGTAGTAACCAGGCCCTTAACTTTGGGCACACCTTCATTTTTAAAGACAGCAGACATGTAAAATTACAATAGTCTTTTCAAAATTCAAAAAGTGTATTTCATTGATCTGTAGAACCATTTCACCTTAGTAAATCAAATTATAGGAGTGCATTCAGAAGTATTTTTTGAAGTGATGGTTTTCAAACATGAATTTAGAAACGTTCATGCTTCCCACCCTACCCCACCCCCCCACCCTGACAACAATGCCATTAGTGATTACATCCAAGCGCAAGAGATGGTTTTGTACAGCACACATCCTGAAGTCCTGTATTTCGAGGTCCTTTTATATGTGATAATGAAGAAAAAGGAGGGAAATTGAAAATAAACAATTGCCCAGGGTCACACAATTTGGTCAAGTGGAGAAGCTGGGATTCATCCCAGGTTTTCTTGTTTCACATTGCGCAATTGAGTTCAGCTAGTAGATATACATGCTTCGCTTCCCCTACACCCTCTTTACAACTGCCTCCCTCGCTGGCATCAGTGCAGCCCTCGGTCACACCAAAGACCAAACTTTGCGGCCCGCAGGAAAATGTTTGTGTGTACCCATGGGTTACAGGTAAGGGAAGGCATGGTTTGGGGAGGATTATTTAGAGTCTGAGGGGATCAGGAGTTAAGCATTTCACTCCATTAACCCGTGGGCAGACTTGGAAAGATTTTGAAAGAAAAGAAGAGAGAGGGTACACTGAGGCTTATGGGTGGATATGGTTAAGAATATCAAATTTGGGAACTGAATTGGAAAATTGCTTGGGACAGGTACTGTATTATAGAGTTTTTAGAGCAGGTATTAGTTTGGGGTCTGGTGAGCCAGGAGCAGGTGTATCTACTCGTCGGGAGGGACAGAGGAGGGGACTGGATGTAAGTTTGGGGTGTTGGAGCAAGGAAAGGTGGAGATGGTTTGAACTGGAGATGTTTTTGTGGGAAGAGATTGGTGAAACAGTGGAAAGTGAGATGAAGAGGAGGGAAGGATGTTTGGGGTCGTGATGAGTTTTTTGGTTACTGTGTGCACTTTGGGGTAGGATTAGGGAGGAGGATGTCGGGCATATTTATGTATTAGTGAGGCGGAATTACTCATGTATTGTAAATTGATGAATTAAACTATAGACATGCCCTAATAAAAGTGGCCTTTGATGCTAATAATTGATCTGTGGCTTATGTGTAGTCTGCCAGATGCCAAAAACAATGTGTGTGAAATTAAACACAAAATGACCACAAGTAGTGATTCTTTGTGAAATAAAACATCCATTTAAATCTGGAAGGATAATTATACAACTATGACGTGGTTCTTCATTAAGAGCTTGCTTCAGAAATGTTGGCATTCCGGGTAAATGACGTCAGTATCCGTGCTCTTTCAAACATAATTTACACTGAGCCCATTTACTTCCTTCTGTTGCATCTTTGAAGATCAAAAAATATAAAATCTGTGCATGCATATTTCAAAGGCACAAACTGAAAAGGCCACAAGCAGAAAGAATCTGCACTGTCACACTTGGCTTTCTCAATGCCAGGCTCAGAGACACTCTCTCCATCTCCACACCAACAAACCACAACTAAAACGGCTGTTCTTTGGGGTCGATTCCGATGTAGTTCGGAAGGGCTCCAAACGGGATTCGGAAGAAGCAAATCCGATTCGGAGCATATGTATCCGACCGAATCGTCCCCGTTCCGAATGACCAAGTACGATGCGAGGAAGCAGTCCGCGCCGACCGAATCGGTTCCGAACTTGAATCAGTCAGTCCGACTCGTTCGGAGCTGATTCGTTCAGCTCAATGGGGCCGGCTTTCTGAACGAGCGAGCACGATGCCCGTTTCTGACAACCGTACCGACTCAGTTTTAAGGAGACGAAACGGCTGTGGGAATAGGACTGCGGGGGGTCGTAGCAGGCCCCCCTTCACCCGGGGCCCTCCGAATCGTTCCCAGGGGGGGTCCCCCTTTCCATGCATGCACAGTGTGGCAGGCACCTTGTGGTGCCCGCCTCAGGGTGCACGCTTTTGCCCACCCACCCCTTTTTGCAATGGGAGCCTGTGTACGCGTTCGGTACACAGGCTCCCATTGAGTTCAATGGGAGTCCGACCGAACCGAGTCAGTCACTATACGGACACATCGAAATCAGTCGTTTGGACTCACGGAGCGCAATTCGTTTAGAAAGCTCTCCGGAACCAAGTCGTTCGGAGTTCTTTCCTAACAAGATCGTAATCGGGCCCCAAGTCTTTAGAACGTACTACCATGGACTTACTGAAGAACAGAGAGGATGCTAACAAAAGTCAACTGCCTAAAATCCCCAAACTGGTCCCAGGATGTTTGTTTCCAGTCCAGGGAGGACATGGCCTGGCAGTTTGGGCTGGGCTGATCCCATGAGGAGGAGGGTCAAGACCGATTTGCATATGGCTGGGTCCAACTGGGGTGGCATAGTGAGCAAAAGAACAATGGATTAAATCCAGATCTCTTGACTGGGGGTGAGTGGTTGAATAGTTTCATCACTCCGTCCATCATCTTGCTGTGTTTGCTAAAACAAATCAACAGCATGTTAAGAAAGTCCAAGTGCAGGACCTGGAAATCAATTCTAAAAAACAACCATTTGCAAAGCCAATCTATCACGCCTTTCTGACCAACTGGCTTAGACAATGCTTTTGGTGGATGCTACACAGCATCTGCAATCCTTTTTTTGCTGATTCTGTGCAGAATATGCAAAAAAAAAGGCAATGGTGCGACCGCGTCATTCCATAGTCACATACATGCATGATGACATATGTGCACCCATGCAACACCACATATGAGGGTGCCAATGGAATGGTGCAGCTGCAATTTTATTTCTTTTTTCATTTACCAATAAAGATGGCAGGCACAACTTGTTGCAGTGAATAAAAAAGGAAAAGGCATTTTTACATGTGCAAAAGAGTTTTTTGAAGGCTTGCAAGTGTAGGGGAGCAACAGAGTAGCGGGTGGGGAGAGGGTGGGTGTAAGCAACAGAGAGTTGTCAAGGGAGCAACAGACTAGCATTAGGGCAGGGGAATCATTTTAAAAAGCTAGAGTGGGGGATATGGGGAAAGGAATGGATGGGTAGCAGGAGGAGGAAGCTACATAAAGTGAGTGGGAAGTGGATATTTGGGGTGGGGAAGCAGCACACGAGAGAGAGAAAGAAAACACATGCACTTTTATGGAGTGTTAGAGAAAAAGAAGAAAATAAATTTTCCCTAACTGTGAGCATGGGAAGGGTAGAAATCATATAATCGAATGGTTGTTACAAAAAACTATGCTCCAAGGGGAGTGACAGACACAAGACGGGGAAGGAAATACAAGCTAATTAGAGTGACAAGAAAGCCAACTAATGGTAAGCAAGAGGGGCTTTAAACCTACAGTAAGTGTTCGGTATGGTCCACAACACGTCTTTCGCTGTCTGTAGACAAGACATAACTAAGGACCCTAGTGTACAAAGCACACAAGGCTCTTTTTAAGCAAGCAAGACCTTCTGCCACAAACATCTACTTTAATCTTTTAAACAAGAGGCTGGCGTGCAAAATATGACAGTTCCATGGCCCAGAGCTCGCCTGACTTTGCCTTTACCTAATAAACAAATATGCATTGTCAGATCCAATGTGCCTGGCTTTTATACAGTAATAACATCGGTGCCTATTCATGAAGGTAAACTTACACATGAGTAAATCTACACAAGTAAGTTTACTCGTACACCTTTGAGAAACTTTACTACTTTTGGCTATTCACCATTAGTTTAACGTTACTCAAAAAGTGTAGACTTACATGTCTCCACTCCTGAAACAGGGTGTGGGGCCAAATTTATGAGTGTATTTACTGCATCCAAAAAGGAGCAGTAGTACGTCCAGCACCACACATAGCCAGTCACTGATACTGCAACACCGTCCCATAGAAAATAATGGAGGACTTAAAATGTGCCCCATAGGGAATAATGTTAAATTAGAACAATTTTTTCCACTTTTTAAAAATATGTACAAATTAAGTTGAAGGTTAAAACTATATATATATATATATCCAAAGCTGAGGAACAACTTCTTAGTCTGGGCTTATCATACTGTCCTGAGAGCAATTTTGACTATGCGACCACCCGGATGGACATCTATTGCTGTGTCAGAAAAATAAAACTAAAAAAGTATCATATATTGCTAAATAAGGGCCAAACGACAGTCAGAGCAGAGGAATCTAATACTCAACAACCAGCACTGAACTTGTCTATGTCAGATATGCCTCTCCTTAGGGACATGCAAGAACTGTGGGGAGCGGGAGGTGCATCGTGTTCACAAGATACAGAATTGAAAGAAGTTTGCGGCATGAATCCAAACGCTGTGCCTGCAATGTCAACAAGTATGAGTATGACTCAACTCAAGCCTTTCACACTTAAGTCGACGTTCAATCCTATCACTCCAAGAGACTCTATTGATATCTTTAACAAACTGGTGATGTCTCAAATCAAACAACTCAATCGTAAAGTACAGAACACCAAGATCAAATACAATAGGCGCAATCATCAATATCATGAATTAATGAAAAAATTACAGAACAACAATCTGATTGTAATTCGAAACTCCGACAAAGTAGGTAACATTGTGATTTGGTCCAAGGAGGAATATACAAATGAAGCGTTATCTCAATTGAAAGACAGGACATGCTACATTAAGAGCAATGTATTAAATTTAAAAGCTTTGTATAACGACTTTTATACTAAATTATTGGCCTGGAAGACTAAGGGGCCGATTCCGATCTCGGTCGGAGGCGCACCCAATACCATTCGGTCGGGAAAAAAGCCATGCGAAAGCCTGTTTCCCGACCGATCCGTACAGCACACCGAACGAGCAAGTACGATGCGCACAACAGCAAAAAATCCGGCCGAGCCGTACTCACCCAAACCAGGTCCTGTTCTCCGACCGAGGCGAATCCGGAAACGCCGAATCGAGTCGCACGGAAGGGAAAATGCAGCCCCGTCCGGCCGGGACAAGTACGATGCGCTTTCCGTACGCGCCCGAACCCGTCGCTACGCACGGCACGTCAAAGCATCCGGGAGAGGCGCACATAAGCTCCGATTCGCGCCACAACACGATCCACGGCTACGAGACGAACACGGCAGCGACGAGGACGACGCGAAGCAACGAGGACGACGCGAAGCGACGAGGACGACGCGAAGCAACGAGAAGGACGAACGACACGAACCAACCATGAATCCCTTCGTCCCGATCATACCAATATACTACATTTACTACCGGAACAGGCACGGACGCGTACGGCGCAGAAGGTAAGCCAGACACCAACCACAAAACACATACAACACGTACACGACACATCACACACACACACGGGGATGCTGAATATACTTACACCAGCAACAGCAGCACCATAGGGGCGGGATGCCCATCACCAATGCCACATATGCACACAGGGGCCTGAATGCGCACCACCACCCCTACCCAGGGGTGGCATGATGCCTACCACCACTACCACCCTCACCCAGAGGTGGCATGATGCCTACCACCACAACCACCCTCACCCAGGGGGGGCAGGATGCCTACCACTACTACCACCCTCACCCAGGGGGGCTGGATGCCTACCACTACTACCACCCTTAGCCAGGGGGGCTGGATGCCTACCATTACTACCACCCTCACCCAGGGGGCTGGATGCCTACCACTACTACCACCCTCAGCCAGGGGGGCTGGATGCCTACCACTACTACCACCCTTAGCCAGGGGGCTGGATGCCTACCACTACTACCACCCTCACCCAGGAGGGGCTGGATGCCTACCACTACTACCACCCTTAGCCAGGGAGGGCTGGATGCCTACCACTACTACCACCCTTAGCCAGGGGGGCTGGATGCCTACCACTACTACCACCCTTAGCCAGGGGGGCTGGATGCCTACCACTACTACCACCCTCACCCAGGGGGGCTGGATGCCTACCACCACTACCACCCTCACCCAGGGGGCAGGATGCCTACCACTACTACCACCCTTAGCCAGGGGGGCTGGATGCCTACCACTACTACCACCCTTAGCCAGGGGGGTGGATGCCTACCACTACTACCACCCTTAGCCAGGGGGCTGGATGCCTACCACTACTACCACCCTCACCCAGGGGGCTGGATGCCTACCACTACTACCACCCTTAGCCAGGGGGCTGGATGCCTACCACTACTACCACCCTTAGCCAGGGGGGCTGGATGCCTACCACTACTAGCACCCTCACCCAGGGGGGCTGGATGCCTACCACTACTACCACCCTTAGCCAGGGGGCTGGATGCCTACCACCACTACCACCCTCACCCAGGGGGGCAGGATGCCTACCACTACTACCACCCTTAGCCAGGGGGGCTGGATGCCTACCACTACTACCACCCTTAGCCAGGGGGCTGGATGCCTACCACTACTACCACCCTTAGCCAGGGGGGCTGGATGCCTACCACTACTACCACCCTCACCCAGGGGGCTGGATGCCTACCACCACCCTTAGCCAGGGGGGCTGGATGCCTACCACTACTACCACCCTTAGCCAGGGGGCTGGATGCCTACCACGACTACCACCCTCACCCAGGGGGCTGGATGCCTACCACTACTACCACCCCCACTCATAGGATGGACAATGCATGACACAACCAGCACACCACAACCTAGGGAATGCAAGATAAAGACATCCCCCCACCACCATGACAAGCGTGTGTAGGCTGTGTCAAATGCCTACAACACCGAACATGACTTTGAACATACAATGTGACCCCCTAGCACATGTGCCACACATATATGTGTGTGGCACCCACAATGCAAGCAGCCCATGACCATTGTGGCAATGGGGCCTAAACCCCCATCATCACAGTGACCAAAAGGTAAGTGTGGGGTCCATAGCTGAAGCACATTTTGACCATTGTGGCAATGGGGTCTAAACCCCCATCATCACAGTGACCAAAAGGCAAGTGTGGGGTCCATAGCTGAAGCACATTTTGACCATTGTGGCAATGGGGTCTAAACCCCCATCATCACAGTGACCAAAAGGGAAGTGTGGGGTCCATAGCTGAAGCACATTTTGACCATTGTGGCAATGGGGTCTACACCCCCATCATCACAGTGACCAAAAGGTAAGTGTTGACAAAGAAAGAGCTGCAACTGCCAAACTGCATGGATCATTCCTGGTCACAGAACCAAAAACTCATCTGTGGCAAAGTAGTGTATGTGTCCCATTGCAACATAAATTGGGTGAGCCAAATACTGCAGTGCAAATGAGACATTCCTTTGGCCATGTGCAGACAAACAACACCCATGGGGGCTGACACCGTCAACATTCATCAATGACACAATGACAGAAGTGACCATCAGAATGCAGAACCACATATTTGCACCAATGGGCACACAAATGCAGATATCCTGTGGAGACAGCAGATGTGAGGTGAACAGATACCATACCATGGCAGCAATGGGACACACAAACCATGATCACTGTGCTGACCGATGACCTAGGAGTCCCAGGGACAGCAGGGGAAACACACCAAACAACATACAGCCAATGGCACACCCAAGATATGCCAATGCAGTGGTGCAGATGCACAAACACAAACAGGCAGACCAACACTGTCATCATACACAGCAGGTGAGGGGGGTGCCAGTGTCCCCAGGCAACCACACAACACATGAGGAGAGCTGAATACCAATCATACAGATGTGCATACACTGCCACACTAAGGTAACTCATGGATCCAAATCCCCTATGTGGGCAAGCAGGCATTGTCAGATGAGAGGGAGCACAAAACACACATGTCACACAGGCACGTAGGAACAACAACTGACACAGCAAGACACAGACACACCACAGCACCACCCCCAGGGCCCCCACAATGTGGTGACCCTTGGCTGCATAAAAATCCCACTCTGATGACAAAGCTGAATGTGGTTCACACTGTGAACCACAGTCATGTGTCCTGAGCAACAAACTACCATCACACCGACACAAGCACAAATCAATCAGCATGGCCAGTAAGCCAAGGCCAACATGGAGGCAGGGGTCTAGCTGGGCAACAACTCCCATCTGTACACACTCAAGACCACACCCCTCGACCTCCAACAATGTGCAGCAGTGAAGTACACATGCACTGGTGATATTGCACATGCACCCATGACTATTCCAGGGTGGTGGGTGGTGACCGATGGACTAACAGAGATTGATGGATGGATTGATGGGTTGCTGGATGAGTATTTGGGTGGGATGGATTGGACGGATGGATGGACGGACAGACAGATGGTCTGATGAATGGAAGTTGGATGTATGGATGGATTCCTGAAAGGATGGGTGGATGAATGGAAAGATGAATGGATGGATAGTTGAATGGATGCATGGATGGATGGATTAACAGAAATGGATGGATAGGTTGTTCAGATAGATGGATGGACAGACGGTCTGTTGGGTGGACATTGGATGTATGTATGGATTCCTGGACGGATGGGTGCATGGATTGAAGGATGAATGGATGGATAGACAGAAAGGCAGACAGATAAGTGAATAGATGGATGAACGGACGGAAGGATGGGTCGATGGCTTGTATCGGTTGTAAATATATGGATTATTTCCGCAAATTGTAACCTGGAAAATAGATAGCTAGGTAGACATTGATACAAATGTAAGAGATCAAAGGTAAGGACTTTAAAACTTCAACTACTACAGTTACTATGCAGGAAGGCTTTCCATCAATGTTGTAATGACGGTGCACTATAGTATTGTGCTAGCAGACCATGCTAGCTAAAGGTCTCATTGCACATGCACAGCTGTGGTCTATCCATAACATGCCTCTACCGCCCCCTGGTGCCATTGACCCAACCCTACCTTCCCCTCTAGTGATGACGCCATTAACTATCAGAAACACATCACACATGGCCACTCAACAAGACTCCTGAATGTCTGACACACTGCACACTACGCTGTACATGGACATGACGGCGATACCACACCAACCAATGGGATCCCAGCCACAGTCACACACCAATGAAGAAGCCAAGGTCACCCACAAAGAACACACATAGACAACAACCAACATCGCAGCCCGGACCCTGAGGAGTGCCAGCAGTCTCACACACACAACGTGTCACAATAACTTAAAGATAACACGAACTGAAAATCACATGACAGGGGCAAACAACAAGTGCCAAGGGGAAACCTGACTGTGACCCATCTGCGTCTGCACACAAACTCAGCCTTGACAGGAAACACACCTATGGGTGACACCCTGATGACCAGTAATGTGCCATGCACCCACATCACAGAGAACACAGGGAGAAGACTTTGGGGGAACATAGCTCAAGTCAGCAAGCATCACAAACAGGTACAACACTAGGGATCACAGCATGCGCAGATAAATGGAAGTGAACACACAGACATGCACATACAACACACACCTTGGGCGCAGGCAATGTCACACGTGTACACACTGCCATGAGGGGACTCCACTCCTGTGTGAGGAAAGCTGTGCCATATGTTGTCTCAGTAGGTCCCCATCATGTCAGCTGAGCACTTGGTCACACAATCAACAATTAGCACCAAATGAGGGCTCCCGTCACATCAGCCTGGTCATGGATGTGCCAACGGAATCATCAGCACAGATCCAACACACTTGTATAGCAATGTTGCACTGACTACACGGATGAGTCCTTCCCCATTGATGCCCAAACCTGCATGTCCAGTGGAAATGGCAACACGGTCAGGGAAGTAGACAAATCCAACAATGGCAGGCACAACAGATGTGCAGGGGTGGAAGCCACAGATATGAAATTGCTAATGTAAGTAGGAAATCCCATTGCCAAATACTGAACACATGACACCCTCAGATGCTGCTATGGATGACATGGATACACCACATGATAGGACACATTCCCCCTGGACCACATGGGTTCCTGCACAGTAACACTTCATAATCATGAGACCAGATATCACCATCACTGCAGCAAGGGCATGGTTAGCAGCACCAACAACATGTACATCTGAAGCATGAGCACTAGAGAAAAGAAAGTTGCTTTATTCAGCATATGTGTTGAATGAAAACGACGTCCAGAAAAAAAGAGCAAAGGCCAATGGCCAGTCCATTGTCAAAGTTCAAACAGGGTGACACTGGCAGATGTCACCCTACGCATGCCTGCACAAAACCAGGGACAATCCACTAGGAGGGGCAACCGGGGGCAGGCCAGGCACCGCAGGGACAGGATCAGGGCTCACCAGGGGAGTCAGGGAAGGGGTGGTGGGTGCTGGAGAGCCACTGACAACTGCAGTGGAGGTGTCTGACATGGTGTGTGCTGGCACAACTGGGGGGCATGACTCAGATGTCGTGGGTGCCGGCACAACTGCAGTGGACCCTGCAGATGGAGTGGACAGGTCCGCCACTGCAGTGCCCAAGTCAGACAGGGCGGTAGTGGACTCCACTGCAGTGCCTACCTCCATGGGAGGAGAATGGGGAACAGGCAAGGTGGGTTGGACAGAGGGGGAGGACACCCTCACCACATCAGTGGCACAGACAAGCGCAGCGGGGGGTGTGGTGCTGGGAGAGCAAGTGGCAGGGGAGAAGGCCTGATCCTCTTGGGGATGGTATATCTGTGGGTGGGGGAACCTGGGGCAGGGTGTGGTGGGGGCACCTGTGCAGTGGGGGCCTGAGGGATGGAGGACGGAGACCTTGTGCCTGAGCTGCAGGGCGGTGGCGGGGTCTTGCTCTTAGGACTCCGGGGGACTTGCGGGTGGGGGCCTCAGTCCGTCTGCGCCTGGGGGAGGGTGTCCGGGGGCGAGGGGCACTCTGCTCCGTGTGGGTGGGCTTCCTCTTCCCCCGGGATGCTGGAGCAGCTTCATCGGTGGGGAAGAGGCCGAGGTCACAGAGGAAGAGCTGCTGTGACTTTGGGGTTGCAGGTGAGGCAAGGGAGGGTGCTTTGGAGGGAGAGGGAACTGAGGACTGCGCAGTGCATGTGGATGCGTGTGTGTGTTCCAGGGCCCCATCCCCTGTGAGTCTGGCTTCAGTCCCCTGAATGTGCGTGCGTGTGCGTTTTGTCATTGGCGTGTGTGTCAGTGTGCTGGATGTGTGTGTGCTGGTGTGTGCCTGTGCCGGTGTGTGTGTGCTTGGGATGGGTAAGGTGCTGGGGAGTGTGGATGGAGCAGAGGCAGGAGGGGTGAGGGACCGTTTGAGGAGGGACACTGCTGCCGTCAGGGAGGAGTCCATGGACCTATTGCCCCTCTGTAGGTCAGACATGCCCGATGAGATGCCCTCCATGAACGACACCAGCTGAGTCAACAGCGCGCGGTGTGCGCATGGAGGACACTCAGCATAGCTGTCTGGCCTACATGGAGCTGGCGAAGGAGGTACACAGACTCCTCACTCAGGGCAGCAGGGGACACAGGGGCAGGGGCTGCGGTGCCTGGCCCAAAGGAGACACGCTCCCGGACATGGGAGCCTCCACGGACCTGGGGAATGGGAGCCGATGGGAGGGCGGTGGTGGTGCTGGTGGTGGCGGGGACAGCAACACTAGCTGGGGTGTGGTGGCTGCTGACACCCGCCTCCACAAGGGAGTCATCCTCCGAGTTGCTCTGGTCCTCAGCTGAGGTGGATGCTGCTGAGGACTCCTCGGTGTGGCTCCCCTCGCCCTCCGTGCCACTGGGTCCCTCCGACCACTCCTCGGCTGCTGACCCAGTCTGGCTCTCTGGCTCCTCCTGGTCCGTGGAGCTGTCCCCTTCCGTGGCCGTGGATGTATCTGCAAACAATGGGGAAACAGACAGACATCAGTCACCTGCACAAAACGCACACACCACTGTGAGCACAGCACATCACAGAGCAAGCCCTGGCATCATTAGTTGTACATTGCTAAAAGTGCCCTAACTGAACAGGAGAAGCCAATTGTCAGTCTGATGCCAAGCATGGCACTCACATCCCACATGGCCTTGCCCCCGTCTGTCTGGTGTCTGTTGGATTGCAACACCCCAGTGTGGACACATGCACCAAGTACACAGTAGTTGGACAGTGCAGAGGACACGGTGTGGCATGTGGACATGCACACATCACAGCTCTTGCCACTGAGTCAGTACAGGTTTCCGGATGAAAGGGATGCCCAGAGTCAAATAGGAAATGCATGTGATGCATACCAGCGACAGACACCATGATGCACCCATGTCCTGATAGCCAGCGCCACTATGGTGTGCATGTAGCACATGTCACTCCCCTGCAGGCTCACCAATCAGTAGACACATGCCATGGCGGAGGCATGACTGCAAAGTCATACATCACTGTCTCAGTGATGTATGACTTTGCAGCCAGACAACAACACTCTGCACTGTGTCACAATAGTAGGTCATGGGGAATGCAAGTCCTGGAGCTGCACAAGTGCACATGTACAACCCCCCACAACACATCCTCTTAACCCTCATCTGTCCAGGTCATACCTATTGGACATATGGGAGACCTGTGACACTACCCTCTGAACCTGAGCCCCTCACACTCTGCTGTGAATGGGGAACAGCTGCCTGAACTTCACATTCACATGCCCCAGTCTGCATGGGCAGCTGATCAGACACCTATGTGACACACAAGTATCGTCTCCTATGGTCACATCTCCAGTGGCATGCTGAGCCCCTACCAAGAAACTCCACAGCAGTCCTGGCGACTAATCCACAGCACACTGACACAGAGGCAGACACCTGAGGGGTCAAATCACTGTGCACAATGTGTCAGCTGATACACGGGAGTGGGAGTACAGAGTGTATTGTATGGCCTGAAGTAGGCATGACTGTCCAGCCCCACATGAATGAGGGATGAGCCCTGGACTGTAGGCAGCTGGCTAAGTATGTGTGACACACGTCATATACATACTCCTGGGGCCCAAACATTGTTCCCACCCGCAGCATGGGTGTGTGCCAGATACCCCAGCCACATGTGGTGGATCAGCTCAGCAATTGGACCACAGATCAAAGTAACACGCTGAATACATGTCAGAATACAGGCATTGTGTAAGCAATGGACCCACCCATGAAGCCCACCACAGAGTCAGGGAAACAGATGCTGTCTCCCACCTTGAGTCAAGAAAACTGCAAGGACACAGTCCTAAGTGACAGAATTCCCTGCATGTAAGGGCCACACCTGGGTATCAGATGAGGAGTGGGCAGTGCACAATAGAGGGACATGGCTCCTGGACAACATGACTGCTGTACTGTGGCAGTTTAACCAGGCCCGAGGAGGGCACATAGCATGTTAGACAGAGTTCACAGTGCAGTCTTTGACTCACCCCCTCCTTGCTGCTCTCTGGCCTTCAGCTGCCCATCCAGGTCTGGAAAGACCACCGCCAGGATCCTGAGCATGTGGGGGTCAGGGTCCGTGTTCCGCCCCTCCTGCGAGGAGGCGACAGCTTCAGCTGGACCCGTGCAATCCTCCGGGTCCAGCCCCGAAGGTCCTGCCACCTCTTTTGGCAGTTGCGGATCCGGCGCTTGTAGACCCCCACGGACCGGACAGCCCGGACGATGTCCTTCCAGATCTCCTGCTTCCGATGGGCAGAAGCCTGTCAGGATGACAAAGTGATAAGGCCATTACTACACATGCAACATATCCGTGCATGACACAGTTGCATATACATGTCGCAATCACAGGGGCACATGGTGTACACAGGCAGTGCACGGCTGCCCATGGACAGTTTTCCAGAAGTCACTACATGGTATCATTGCATGGGGAGTAAAACCCTGTTCAGAAGCACTGTCACTGCACCATACCTGTCCAGTGCAAGTCACTACACACTATGGGGGGTGACAACTACTCAGTGAGCCTGCTAGCCAGTGGCGTGCAGACTCTCAGCCTTGCTAGTCAGACAAAATGCACATTCAGAAAGGCAGTGCACAGGACACTCACCTGCTCCCCTGGTGTCCCATACAGCTTGCTGTACTGTGGAAGTAGGCTGTCCAGCAGGGCCTGGTTCTCTTCAAGGCTGAAGGCTGGGGCTCTCTTCACAGTACGTGCCATTGCAGGGTCCAGAGGGGCAGAGACAGCAGCAGTGCAGTGGCAGATGTCGTCTTGGAGCATGTAGTGCAGGCAAGTGGGCTCTCAGGGGAACAGCCAGCAATATATATGTGCTGGAGAGGCAGATACTGTCCCTTGTGTCCAAAGTGATAGGTCCAAGTCGTTTGCATCTTCTGAATCTGGCCAATCCATGGAATAGCAGCACCAAAACACGCCCACAGCATCCTTCAAATCTTCAACTTCATGACATACATGATTTTGCAACATTGTTGTGGGTGACCAACTGATTTTCCAGCAACCGACTCGCTCGAAATTCGAAAACGCGTCCGTTGCCAGGCAAGCCCATTGTCAATGGGTGCGCACCGATCGGTCCATTGCAGTTCAACGCGCACAGGGGTACAACGCCGTACTCGCACACATTGAAAGCAATGGGCCGGCCGGAGGCACCGATCGGTCCATTGCAGTTCAACGCGCACAGGGGTACAACGCGTACCCGCACACATTGAAAGCAATGGGCCGGCCGGAGGCACCGATCGGTCCATTGCAGTTCAACGCGCACAGGGGTACAACGCGTACCCCCACACATTGAAAGCAATGGGCCGGCCGGAGGCACCGATCGGTCCATTGCAGTTCAACGCGCACAGGGGTACAACGCGTACCCGCACACATTGAAAGCAATGGGCCGGCCGGAGGCACCGATCGGTCCATTGCAGTTCAACGCGCACAGGGGTACAACGCGTACCCCCACACATTGAAAGCAATGGGCCGGCCGGAGGCACCGATCGGTCCATTGCAGTTCAACGCGCACAGGGGTACAACGCGTACCCCCACACATTGAAAGCAATGGGCCGGCCGGAGGCACCGATCGGTCCATTGCAGTACAACGCATCACTGTACATGTGACTGGCATATGTCAGCATGCCTGTCTCAGATGGACATATGCCAGCCACAGATAGCTCCCAGGGAGTGAGGGGCACACCTACATCACGACAGCCTGTCCAAACCTTATCATAAGGCATGTAAGGCTGCATTTCCTATTGTGTGTATGTTGGTGTACATGTTGTCCTGTGGGTGTCACCTGTGGGCAGCCACCCCCAGGCTGTGCACGTGTTCATGGGGACAGGATCCTGGGTGTTACGTGTACGTGACCACTGTGATGTGCAACTGTTCATATCTGTGCATGTGCCATGGTCACATTTCACAGTGGTGTTTGTGTATGTCATGTCACATACCCCGTGAGTCCCATGTGGGACGGTATGTTTGAGCCAGGGTGTCCCAGTGGCACAATAGTGATGGACCTCCACAGTCTTTGTGCATGTAGTGTTTACAATGTCTCTGATTTCATGTGCACAATGGGAGACAGTCTCCACATCCACGTTGTGTGTGCATGGACTCTGATGTTGTGCGTGTGTGTCACAGACGTCCATGTCTGTCCTGCCGTGGCAAGTGGGGCCACTACCTCTGGGGGTCATGTTTGTTTTGCTGTGGTGTACACATGATACTCCATGTGATGCCAGTGTCCATGTGGCATTACAGGGTCCCTGGGAATGTACCTGTCGTTGAGCTGTGGTGCCTGAGGCACATCTGTCCTCACATGTCACTGTGGGGGGTGATTGTGACACGGCAGCAGGAGATGGGAACTGTGACACGGCATCATGATATCCAATGGGCCAACCTGGGACAAATTGATGCCACCTGTAGGACCGTGTTGACAGATGTTGACAATGTATGTACCATACATGTCCTTCCGGTACTGCACACTTCATGTAGTTGTGCCTCATAATGATGTATGTTGGGATCTTGAGTGTGTTCAATGCCGCATATGTGGGGTGACTGACAATCTTGCTTACTTCTCCTCTGCACTGCAGGGGCTCCTGCTGTCCATCGGCCATTCCCAGACCTGGCAACGATGGTGGAACGGGACAGCATCTGACGGTACCGCTTCACCAGGCAGCTGATTGAGGATTTGGCAGTGCAGTTGTCCCCACATTTGCAGCCTGGCCGGCCGTATCCTACAGCGCTGACCCCCAAGGTGAAGGTGATGGCAGCCCTACACTTCTTTGCCACCGGTACCTTCCAACATACTGTGGCGACTGCTGGTGGGATGTCACAGACCATGTTCAGCCGTGTGCTCCGCGATGTTTTGGCGGCAATGTTGCTCTTCCTGAACCGGTACATCTATTTCCCTAGACTAGACTGCGACGACTCACTGACGTGAAGAGTGACTTTTATGCCCTGGGGAGGATGCCGCATGTCATTGGCTCCATTGATGGGACACATGTGGCTTTGGTACCACCACAGGCCCAGGAGCAGGCCTACAGGAACCGCAAGCACTACCACTCGGTCAATGCACTGGTGGTGTGTCTTGCAGACATGACCATCACACACGTGTGTGCCCGTTTCCCTGGTTCAGCACACGATGCCTTTGTGATGAGGAGTAGTCGCATCCCCAGGATGATGGCACAGATGCAGAACCAGCGTGCCTGGCTTGTCGGTGTGTACTGACTTTGTGCCATTGTGTGTGATCTGATCTGTAGTATTCCGCCCACTTTTCCAAGTCAGCTAATGTGCACTTGTCTGTCCGTAGGTGACTCGGGATACCCCAACATGCCGTGGTTGCTGACACCCCTCAGGAACCCTGTGACACCTGCCCAGATGCGCTACAATGAGGCACATGGTCGGACCAGGAGAGTGATTGAGCGGACCTTTGGTCTCCTGAAGAGCCGCTTCTGCTGCCTGGACAAGACCGGAGGGTCCCTCCCATATGCCCCTGCGAAAGTGTGCAAGATTATCATCGTCTGCTGCATGCTCCACAACCTGGCAGTGCGGAAGGAGTTGCCTCTCATCCAGGATGACGATGACCAACATCTGCCACCTGTGGAGGATCCTGGCCTGGACCACGATGCCAGTGACGATGATGATGATGGTGATGGTGATGTCCGCACACAGCTCATCACCAACTTCTTTAGCTGAATGTGAGTATCCTGAGGTGTCATGTCAATGATGTGAGTTGGCATGATGTGTGGGTGGTGCTCTGGTGCTGTTGGAGTGTGTCCATGGGCTACTTGACTGGATGTGTGTTGCGATGTGTGGTGACAGGTGGGCTGTACTCCCCAACAGTGTTGACATGCTAACTTGGTTCTGGGTGGGTATCTTGTAACATGTATTGTGCATGAGTTTTGCTGTTCTGTCCTGTACTCCATTGCTTTTGACTGTGTGTCATTTCTGTCCTTCACAGGGTACTTTCAGATTCGTTTGGTCAACTGTGTCCACCGACGACGTGATTGCACATCCAGGCTGGTAGCTGTTGTGTCCCTACAGGTGATGTGCGCCACACCCATGGACTTCCTTCCGTCTACAGTTGTTGACTGTGTGCCCGCTGCCAGGTGGGGTTACCTTGCATCTGTAGTGGTTACGGCATGTTGCAACTGTGTAATAAACCTGTGCTTCACTTAGTGATGTGCGTTGTCTGTGGTCACACATTTGACTGCCATTTGCTTACTGCACCTGTGGGCTACTTGACTACAACTGGGAATGGGTGTGGTGTCTGTGCATTGCACCGTCTTCCCTGGCAACATCAGTGTAGGCAATGAGTCAGATGGCCTAGGTGTGTATGTGTCGTGTAGCCCTGGTGGTGTGTCTCCCTCATGTGTGTCACGTTGCCTGTACTCACATGCCTGTGTTGTCCTTGCTGTTGCAGTTCGCATACACAGTGTAATTTTGCAGTTCATCATCCCCATAACAGCACCCACGTTGGAATCACGACAGAGGCAAGTATGGTGTATTAGTGTGTTTATTGTGATACATTTGTGTTAATAGTGCATAGGATGAGTTGTGCTGTACATGAATCTTGCAATCCCAAGTTCCTAGGTGAATTGAAAGTCCGGGTAGACAGGATCCCCAGTATCGGGGCCACAGTTGTCTGACACATTGGTCCAACTTGTACTCCCCATGCAATGTGTGGGAGTAGTGTTGCCGTCAACAGGGTGAACAGTCTGTGCACAAAGGCGAACATCCAGAACAGGTTCAGGCTTCCTGGGAGTTGCGCTTGGCCATCAGCCTCTCACTTTTCCCTCCTCGGACGACCCCTCTTCTTGGGGGGGCCCCTCAAGTGCAGGCTGCTGCGGTGCAGGGGACTCTCCGCCAGAGTCCTCCTCCCTCCCTGTGGCAGTTGCAGTTTGTTCGGCACCAGATGTTGTTGGCACACAGGGAGGTGTGGACTGGTTGCTGTTCATCTGGCGGAGGCATTGTAAAATGTCCCTGTGCACCGCCGTCATCTCATGCAGTGCATCCCACTTGGACTCCACGCGGGACATGTGTGAGTCCACACGGGACATGTGTGACTCCACGTGGGACATGTGGGAGTCCAAGCGGGCATGATGGGCAGCCTGCTGCTGTTTAATGTCTCTGAGGAGCCCCACTACCTGGCTGAGGTCTCCGGTGCTGGACTGGTACACATCAGCTATGCGTACCAGTTGTGGGTCGTCATGCACACCAGCAACGTCTGCAAGCAGCGACCTTCTGTCTCCCACCCCTCCCACCACCCCTGCTGACATGTGCAGTGTGTGCAGTGGCACGCACAGATAACCCTGGTCCACCTTGGGGGTTGGTGGTGGTGGTGGTGTCCATGGCCCCAGGTTGGTCCAGGGTCACTGTGCTGGTGTTGCTCCTTATTCTGTCCATGTCGGCAGGGATGGTATTCGTGGTGACAGTCGTTGTAGGGGTGGGTGCAGGGGTGCAGCTGGTGGTCCTGCTGGTGCTGCAGCTGGTGGTCCTGCTGGTGCTGCATGTTGACTTGCACCGGATGTGCCAGGTTGTTCTTCATCGTCCGAGGAGGACAGAGGCTGTACGACGCCAGTGAGCTCGGCATCCTCTTGAGCCTGGGACTGGGACTCCTCAGCGTCTGCTGCTGTGTCCCCATCATCACCTGTTTTTGGGAGACACAAACAATGTATGTCATGTTTCTGCAGGCATCAATGGTTGACACACATGACAGTTGTGACTGTGCCTCTGGGTGCGGGCCTGTACATTGCATTGTCCTAAGTCGTCACAGTCAGGGGTTGATATCGGTGTGGCACATTGTCCTGCATTATTTGGGCATTTCTATGTATTTTCTGGGGTGTGAACATGGTCTGCATTGGTTCGTGTTTGGTTGACAGCCGGCCCTCCTTCCCACCCACCCAGCCAGTCAGTTATCCCACCATGGAACGTGCTTGCGTTGCAGGGAGTGGAAGTTGTCTCTCAGGATGTCAGTCAGTGGTGTCCTGCTGTTTGTTGGTGCACAGTTGGCAGCAGGGCCTTGTGCTCCCCACAGCAGTAGCCAGTGTCAGCCATCTTGTGAGTCCTTCTCCACTCCCTGTGATGTGAGCATGGTTCAGGGTGGTGTTGATGGGACAGTTGTGGGGGTGAGCTATGTCTGTGACTACGACTCCCATCATGCCATTGCCTCCACCCCACTTGCCAGCATTCCCATACTTACTTGCTTTTGTGTGGAGTTCAGTGTGTGTGGGTGTGAGGGCAATGGCAAGATGGCTGACAGTGGTGTCCTGCTGTTGGTTGGTGTGCAGTACCCAGCATGCCCTTGTGCTCCCCACGACACAGCAACAGTGTCAGACATCTTTGATGGGCCTTTCCACTCTCTGTGGGATGTGCATGCGTAAGTGTGAGCTTGCTGGGCCATGTGGTGGGGGATGTAGAGCTGTGACTACGACTCCCATCATGCTATTGCCTCCTCCCCCTTCCCAGCATGCCCATGCTTCCTTCCTTTGACTCTGCTTCCCTGTGGGTTGGGCTGGCTGTGCTGACAGGATGGCTGGGAGTGTTGTCCTGGCAGTTGTTTGGCTAAGAGTCCCAAGAGTGTCCCTGTGCTTCACACAACATAACCCAGGGTGGTGGTGCTTTGTGGGATCTTGTGTTAGGATGGAGGGCATTGCATTCTACCAGGTGGGTACTGTGGAGTTTGTGTTGGGGGGGTGTGAGGGGAGGTGCTGGTGACTATAGTCAGTGCTGCAAGTCCCCCTTCCCACCCAGCCAGCCAGATATCCCACCATGGAACGTGCTTGCATTGCAGGGAGTGGAAGTTGTCTCTCAGGATGTCAGTCAGTGGTGTCCTGCTGTTTGTTGGTGCACAGTTGGCAGCAGGGCCTTGTGCTCCCCACAGCAGTAGCCAGTGTCAGCCATCTTGTGAGTCCTTCTCCACTCCCTGTGATGTGAGCATGGTTCAGGGTGGTGTTGATGGGACAGTTGTGGGGGGGCAATATGTGTGACTGCGACTCCCATGATGCTATTGGCTACACTGACTTGGCCGGCATACACAGAATTCCTTCCTTTGAGTGGTCTTCACTGTGTGTTGGTGTTGTTGTGGTGGCTACATGTGTGGATGTGTTTGTTAGTTCAATTTGTGCCACTGCCTAGTTGTGGTTGTGTTTGTACATGTGTTGGCACAGTTGGATGTGACTTTTTTGATGGCATGTGTTGTGTTTCTCTGACTGACATACACATTTTGGGATGATTCTGTTCTGGTTGCTGTGTGATTGCTATGAGTGCATGGTTTGACTCTCCCCTTGACAGTGATGTGTGTGTGTTTTGTGGCAGTATATTGTGTACATTTGTTGTGTACTCACCAGGCTCTGGGATGTCCTCTAGTCCATATATGCTCACTGGCGGTAGGATGGCCCGCACCTTCTCCTCCCAGGGCCTGAGGTATATTGGCTTGGCAGGAGGGCCACTGCCGGTGTGTTGGCTGTTGATGTAGTCTTGCTTCAGCAGTTTCCGCACCCTCCTGCGCACGTCATACCACCTGTTCTGGATGTCGGTCTTTGTGCGCCGACATGGTGATTGGGCGTTCACCCTGTTGATGATCCTCTCCCACATCTTGGTTTTCTGCGACATGGGGGTCTGTTGGACCAATGTGCCAAACAGCTGTGGCTCTACCCTGAGGATCTCGTCTACCAGGACTTCCAATTCACAATCTAGGAACTTGTGATTCTTCTTGGGGGGCATGGTGATGGGTGGTGATGGTGAGTGATGTGTGTGTTGGTGTGCAGGTGAGGGTGTGTGAGTGTGTGTTTTGCTGGGTGTATGTGAGGTAGGTATTTGTTGGTGTGCTGATGGTGTGTGGCTTGTGTGAGGGATGAGCTGTGGGTGTGTGGTTGCTTTCTCTTGGGTGCTGGCAGTGGAATGGCATTTGCAAAGGCTCATGGTAGTGATTTGTGTCCTTTATATAGGTGGAGTTGTGGGTGTGTCTTTGTTCTCTGTCCCCACCCCCCCAGTATTTATTGGCTTGGTAATTGCTTGTTTGGCCTTTTTTTGGGTGATTTTTCCTTTGTGCTGTTTGTGTATGTTGGAAACGTTCTTGTGACCGAGTCGGACCCTGCATTGGTCTCGTACGGTGTTCTCCGTTTCGTTCACGCTGTGTTTGTGCAGTTTTCTATGCTGCGTACGCGTCGGTCGCGGTGTATTGTGTTGCTTCGGCTCGGTTTTGTATGCGTGTCGGTCGTACGGCTTGTCCTCCGTCCGACTCGCTCGTGGTTTTCGCGCCTTTCATCGTACTTTGCGGTTTGGAGTTAGCGTGTACGTTTCGGTCGGATTTGTTCCGGGTGCGTGTCGGTCGGTTGGATTCGCGTGTTTTTCCGGCCGGATTGCTGTTTTCCGTGCGGCTCGGTCGGTCGACTTGTTTTCGGTACGTGTCGGTCGGATTTTTCGCGCCTTGCATCGTACTTGGCGTGTCGGGCGCCACGGGTACGTGTCGGTCGGTATTTTTTCCGGATCCGAGTCGGTCGGTGCTTTTTCCGGCCCGAATCGGAATCGGCCCCTAAGGGTCTAATCAGCATGCAGGAGTACAAATTCCTGAAAAAAAGGAAAGCCCTACTATACCTTCTATCTATTTTACCCAAAGGTGCATAAAAATCTGATGAAGCCACCGGGGCGACCCATTATCTCAGCCAGAGATAGCCTACTAGAACATACCTCGCAGAACGTGGACTATTTTCTGCAGGAATTTGTACAATCTCTTCCATCTTACATAAGGGATACAAGTGATTTTTTAAGCAAGCTGAGCAACTTTGAGTGGAAAAGTGATTACCTCCTCATAGCTCTTGATGTAACATCATTATACACAAGTATAAATCACAAAGACGGAGTGAAGGCATTAGAACATTAATTGAGCAAAAGACCGGGTCAAATGCTGCAGCACAGTAAAATGTTGGTTGAGATGGTTAATTTTTGTCTTAACAATAATGTCTTTATGTTTAACAATGTTCTTTACCAACAAACACGTGGGGTGGCTATGGGAGCCAGCTTCTCCCCCAGCTACGCGTGTCTCCACATGGCCTGGTGGGAGGAGCTGGTTCTAGGTACCATACACAGCCAGTATTTACACAACAACGTTAGGCTTTGGCTCCGTTTTATCGACGATTTATTTATAATTTGGAAGGGTACACAGGAATTAGCAACTGAATTTGTGACAGTGATCAATAACAATGATATTAATCTGCATTTTACTGCCACGATCAGTGACACCTCTGTGAACTTTCTGGATACTCAAGTGTATATATTAAATGAGAGAATTGAGACAAGGGTTTATCGTAAAGAGACGGCTGGCAACTCAATTCTGCATGCCAGCAGCTCCCACCCCAGACATTTGGTCAACAGCATTCCCTATGGGGAAATGCTGAGATTGAGGAGAGTCAGTAGTAACATCGAGGACCTCAAGGTTGCCCAAGCAGCTAGCAAAGCCAGATTTTTAGAACACGGCTACTCTCACAAAATAATAAACAGGGAAATATCCAAATCCATGACACATGAGAGGGCAGAATTACTCAGGGACAAACGTAGTTATTGTATAAGTTACCCGATCAACTCAAAAATAGAAAGAAGCAAGATGTTAAAGAATTTAGAATAATTCTGGGGTTCAGTAAACAGGAACAGAGTCTAAAGTCAACAATCAAACGCAATTGGCCCTTAGTACTTAGTGACCCAGTGATAGGACCCTTGTTACTGCATAAAGTGTCGATTACTCATAGCAGGGGACCCTCCATGAGAGATAATCTAGTGAAAACTAGCCCTGAAGTGATTGAGGGGACAAGCTGGCTGATGTCACACAAAGGTTTTTATAAATGCAAAACCTGCAAAGCTTGCCGGCAGGGTCTAAACAAAACAACTTATCAGACCCCGTTCAGTACAAGAGAACATAAAATCACAAAAATTTTAACTTGCAAAACAGACCACATTATATATGTGTTACAGTGCCCGTGTGGCCTACAATACATAGGGAGTACCAAACTTCAAGCACATAAAAGGATACTCCAACACATGCGAGCAATAGTGAATCAAGATAATACATATCCGGTAGCACGTCATTTTAAAGAGTACCACAACTCCAACAGTCAAGATCTCAGGTATTACCTCATTGATGCAGTACCCCCCAGCAGAAGAGGGGGTAACAGAGAAACTAAATTAAGAAGATTGGAGACACGGTATATCTTAGGGATGGGCTCTGAACACCCAGGGGGACTCAATACATCAGAGGATTTGTACACATGCCTCTAATATCCAATACCAGCTTGTTGAATTTAGAGGAGGGCAAAAAGATAGAGAGAATTCCAGTTCCTTTATCTGGGGGTACTGCAATCTTTACAGATATAAGAGAATGAAGGAATGCCCATATGTAACAGTAACAAGCAAAAGATGGGAGTTTGTGAGAAACAAGATAGACCCCTTCACTCACGAGAATCATATTGAACAAAAGACTGTATCATATATTGCTAAATAAGGGCCAAACGACAGTCAGAGCATTGTATATTGTAGTGTAGTAACACATTGTGGAAGATGGGACAATAGGTATTTAAACCTAATATTTGTCACGGTGAACGGAATTAACAGCTGCAGAATCAGAATTGTACATAGAACAAATAAATTAACAAAAAATATATTATAAAACAGTGATTAATAATGGAACAGTAACAGTCATTATTGTTGAATTTTATTTAGCAATAATAGAAAAAGGAATAAATTGGTTTTAACCAACACAGAGGCACTAAGGCACTTTAAACACTTCATGAGAGCAGGGGACTAGACTAAGCACATTAGCACTTTAAGGCGGTCGTTTTGCACACATAAAATAAACCGATAAAACAATACCTAAAGATTTTTTAACTTGAAGGTTGTGGTATTAAGACATCGATGGAAATAACGTATTTTACAGTTATTTTTACATACATTGCTTGAATGATGTCTTTACCTACGAATTGACTCCCATAAATCAAATTGTGAACAATCATGAGTCACATACAATTCTAACAAAATGTTCATGGTTTTAAAATATTTATTCACGATGTTCAAATTTGTTAAATGTGTTTGTAATGTATTCTGGTTTCTTTTATGTCTATGACTGCATACTGTTTGCACGTTGCACGGCACACTTGTCACTTTAAAAAGAAAAGGCTGAAGCCGCGGCGTTTGTCATGTTATCAAGGCTCGTTTGAGCCGAAATGCGTAATGGCTGCATCGCAATAAAAGAATTTATGCACTAATTTGGTGGTCCGTGCCCGTTTGTAGGAGGAATCCGGGGAAGACAACGCAATCTAGGTTATATATAGAAGGAAATCTATGCTGAAACGTGTCTCTGGTGATACAGCTTTAATAAAGTTCACTGCCCCACCCTCCCAACAAAACATCCCCAGTTGAAGATGCACTCAAAAAGCATTGGTCAATGAAATGCATCTGAATGAAAATGCCAATTTCCTCTTACTAAAAGAATTAGTGGAATTCATCTGCTTTTCGAATCCGTCTTCAACGGGGATGTTTTGTTGAAAGATATATATATGTGTATATATACATATATATATTCACTGAAAAAACCATAGGTTTCAGGGACGTTATAGTTAGTTGGACATTTCACTCGTACAAAACCATAGAAATTCCCCCGTTATAGTTAGTTCAGCTAACTATAACTCGCGCCCCCGCAATGCACTGCTGATGACGTCACATATTACATCATTCATGACATGGTCAGTGACATCACTGATGACATCACTGATGACATCTCAAATGACATCACTGATGACATCATTCAGTGACTGTGTGTTTCTGTAAAGTTTAAATATGTTTTATATATATGCCAAGGTGTATTGAAGAATGAGTGGGTGTATAAGTGTCTGGATGAAGGATTTAGTAGGTGTGTGACTGACTGTATAAGTGAGTGATTAAATGTGTCTTACTGAATACATGCGTTAGTGACTAAACTGTCTGAATGTGTGCATCAGTATGTCTGTTGTTGTGT
Source organism: Calotriton arnoldi (assembly GCA_963921515.1). Classification (NCBI taxonomy): domain Eukaryota; kingdom Metazoa; phylum Chordata; class Amphibia; order Caudata; family Salamandridae; genus Calotriton; species Calotriton arnoldi. The sequence continues at coordinate 1,759,789 of CAWUFW010002548.1, read as the reverse complement.
AAGCTGCTGCATATGTTGGTCAGTAGCTACATGAGTGTCTATATGGGTTATTGATTGGTTGCCTGAGTATTTGTATGGGAGACTGAGTGTGTGTGTGTGGGTGGGTGGGAGGTGTGTGACTCTGTGCATAGATGTGTGAGGGGTTGATTCACTGGATGTATGGGTTCAAGATTGCATGTGGAAACAGCTGTATGGGCAGGTGAGTGTGTGTATGGGTGTGTTGGTGAGAGATTGGATGTCTCAGTGGTACATGTCCAAGTAACTACATATGTAAAAGGCAGTGTATGTGAGAGTTGGAGTATATAAATGACTATATGTGAGAGTCAGTGATTGTGAGAGTGGCTGTATGGATGAGTGTGTACTTGTCTCAGTGATTGTATAAGAGAGTAAGTATGTGTTCGCATATGTTTGAAAAAGTGAGGTGCTGTGTGTATAACTGTATAGCTGAGGAAATGGGAGTGTGATTGATTCTTTGCATGACTGACTAGGTGTGTGAGTAACTCCATGGGTGAGTGGCGGTGTGTGAGTGTCTGTATAGGTGTCTGAGTGCATATGATAGTGTTGTATTGATGAGTGACTGTATGTATAAGTGATTGTATGAGTAAATGAGTGGATGTGTGTGTAGACCTAGGAATCAGTGAGTGCGTATGTAATAACTGGTATTGGTGTGTCGATGGCTTCGAAAAATGGTAGTCTGTATTTTACAGTGGGCGTATCAAAGGTTATATTAGAGTGTGAGGAGGTGCATCAGATTTTCACGTGGATGATGTCATCAGTGATGTCATTTGAGATGTCATCAGTGATGTCACTGACCATGTCATGAATGATGTAATATGTGACGTCATCAGCAGTGCATGGCGGGGGCGCGAGTTATAGTTAGCTGAACTAACTATAACGGGGGAATTTCTATGGTTTTGTACGAGTGAAATGTCCAACTAACTATAACGTCCCTGAAACCTATGGTTTTTTCAGTGAATTTCTAAGGTTTTTTAAATGCTAATTTCTAACTATAACGTGCCTGAAACCTATGGTTTTTTCCGTGAATTTCAAAGGTTTTTTAAATGCTAATTTCTATCTATAACATAGCAGTCGCGTTTGCAGAGTGGTGGAGAAAGGCGAGCGTGGCCTTCAAACACCTTTTAGCAATCCCACTTTGTGGGATTTAGCGGACGTAACAGGAGGGATAGTTAGCCCCCAACGTCAACCTTGGTGGCCAACTACCCCTTTTATTACCTCCAGTAAATCCCACACAGCAGAATTGCTAACTTGTTATATCAGGCCCTACCCCCTCCCTGCAGCACTCTGCAAACGCGCCCGCTGGTGCGTTCTACGTTGGGGGATTAAGTCCCCTCCAATCCTGAGGGTCCCTGGGGGCCAACTAGCCCACCATGTACCTTCAATTTGTGCCACAGAGCTGCGTTGCAGAGAGGTGGTCTGAGGCCACGCCCCTTTTTACACCTCTCTGCAACGCAGCTCTGTGGCGCAAACTGAAGGTACCTGGTGGGCTAGTTGTCCCCCAGGGACCCTCAGGATTGAAGGGGACTTAATCCCCCAAGTTACTACGCGCCAGGGGGCTCATTTGCACACTTGCCATATCAGGCCCCGCCCCCTCCCTGCACCACTGTGCAAACGCGCCCCCTGGCGCGTTGTAAGTTGGGGAATTAATTCCCCTTCAATCCTGAGGGTCCCTGGGGGCCAACTAGCCCACCATGTACCTTCAATTTGCGCCACAGAGCTGCGTTGCAGAGAGGTGGTCTGAGGCCACGCCCCTTTTTACTCCTCTCTGCAACGCAGCTCTGTGGCGCAAACTGAAGGTACCTGGTGGGCTAGTTGGCCCCCAGGGACCCTCAGGATTCAAGGGGACTTAATCCCCCAAGTTACAACGTGCCAGGGGGCCCATTTGCACACTTGCCATATCAGGCCCCGCCCCCTCCCTTCACCACTGTGCAAACGCGCCCCGTGGCGTGTTTTAAGATGGGGGATTAAGTCCCCTTGAATCCTGAGGGTCCCTGGGGTCCAACTAGCCCACCAGGTACCTCCAGTAAGCGCCACAGAACTACGTTGCAGAGAGGTGTTCAAAGGGGCGTGGTCTCGGACCACCTCTCTGCAAGGCAGCCCTGTGGCGCATACTTGAGGTACCTGGTGGGCTAGTTGGCCCCCAGGGACCCCCAGTATTGAAGGGGAATTAATTCCCCAACTTAAATCGCACCACAGGGCGTGTTTGCAGAGTGTTGTGGGAGGAGGCGGGGCCTTGGCACGATGCCGGTCTTTTTTTTTTTTTTTTTTAGAAGGGGGGCTGTGTGGCCCCCCTTCTTTTTCCTTTTTTTGGGCCCTGGGGACCCCATCCCCCAGGGCCTGACCCCTTTTTAAAAAAAAAAAAAAAAATTTGAACGGGAAGAGGGCCCGTGGCCAATTCCGGCCCCGGGACCCCATCCCCGGGGCATTGCCACATTTATTTATTTTTTTAGGAGGTGGGCTGCGTGGCCCCCCTCCTGAGGCCTCTATTGGCCCCGGGGACCCCTTCCCCCGGGGCCGGCCTTTATTTATATAATTTGGGTTTTTTTGGGGGAGGGGGGCCGCGTGGCCCCCCTCCCGGGCCACTTCTAGCCCCGGGGACCACATCCCCCAGGGCAGGCCCTATCCATTGGGGACCGTGGGGGGAGCCCCAATGCCCCCACGGTCCCGCCGGCTCCCCGCCTCCTGCAGGAGCCGGCATTGCTTTTCCACATGGGGAGCTGCTGACATGCAGCTCCCCGTGTGGAAAAGCAATCTGCTTTGGATTTTGGAAGTGAGAGCAGGTTTACCTGCTCTCGCTTCCAAAATCCAAAGCAAGTTTGCTATGACAGGGCGGGAGCCGCACGGCTCCCACCCTGCCATAGCAAACAGCAGTGTCCCGGGGGTGGGCACCCCGGGACACTGCAGGAGCCGGCCCTGGGGGGTGGCGGTCCCCAGGGCCATCACGGGCTCCAGGAGGGGGGCCGCGCGGCCCCCCTCCCTATGTGATTGAAGCCCCGGGGAGGTGGTGGTCCCCGGGGCTCGGGGGTCCGGAACGGACCCCCGCATTTGCATTTTAGTGCCCCGGGGAGGTGACGGTCCCCGGGGCGTGTGGGGGGGTTCGAGCTCCCCCACACAGGTTTATTTAATTTTTTTAAAAAGCCCCGGGTGTTGGTGGTCCCCAGGGCTTGGGGGGGCCTTGGAGGCCCCCCCACACATTAAAAATGAAGCCCGGGGGGGGCGGTCCCCGGGGCTGCGGGAGGGCCGAGTGCCCTCCCGCACATAATGTTAATCAAGCCCCAGGGGTGGCGGTCCCCGGGGCTGTGGGGGCCCCGCATATATTTTTTGGAAATGCCCCCGGGACCTGGCCCACCCGGGGGCCTCAATTAAAAGAAGCGCGGGAGCCCGCGCTTCATTTAAAAAAAAAATGCTTTTTTTGGCCCTGGGGGTCCTTGTGGGACCCCCTGAGCAGGCCTGGGGGGTCAGGGTGTTTCTACCCTGCCCCCTTTTCTTGTTTTCCGCGTTTGTTTCCCTGTTTTCTTGTGACTCGGTTCTACCGAGTCACAAGATGGCTGCCAACACTTCCTGGTTTGGAGTGTTGACAGCCAATTAGAATAAAGCTCGTGGTTGGGAGGGTCCGCGGATCCACCGCGCCTCTAGGTATCGAAACTTTTATTTTTTGATTTTCTCAGCAACTACTGAACGGATTTACACCATTTAAAAAAAAAAAGGGCTCTTTCTGAACCAAGGGCTACCTTTTTGCCAAATTTGGTGTAATTCCGTTCAGCAGTTCGAGCTGTAGCCGTGTCTAAAGTTTCCTATGGAAAATAACATGGAGAAAACACGTTTTGGGACCCCCCCTTTTTCTCGTTCCCCGCTTGGCGAATCACCCCGAAACTTTCAAGACAGGAGCTGACCGGAGTGCCCCACTAGTTTTGAAAATTTCGCGAAGATTCGTCATCCGGCGCCTAAGTTATTGGGAAAAGAAAAACGCTTTTCCTATGGAAACTAGGTCCTAACTATAACTATCTACTGGCGACCCCCAGTAGATAATATATATACACACACACACATATATATATACATATATTCAAAATTCATATTGTTTAATGATAAAATATATTAATAATCGTTTTTAATTTAACTTTATTTTTTAAAGGAAAATGAATTTTTATTAATACTATATATAACTTTTGTGATTTTTAATACATAATAAGTAAAATCAAACATTTTACTTTAGGTACGATTTTTTTTTTTTAGATGTTTGAAAATAGTTTTAATTTAATTTAATACATTAAAATAAACTTAATAGTTTAAAGTTACTACCAGTAACTTTTCACATGCAGGCTAGAGGTCTCCTCCTCTGCGGCAGATATCTCTATATGGTAAAGTATAGGGAAAAGTGTAAATGTTAACTTAGTTACATTTAAATTTAAATTATTTAGAAAATATTAAGTTACAATTTTTTTTTCTGAATTTTAAATTATAAAAAATCCCCCTAAAGCAAACACGTTTTTATTCTATATTAAAAATAAAAATTAAAAGTAATTTAATTGTATTTTAATAAAAAGTAATGGTACATTCATTTTTAAATGTAAAAAGGGTATTAAACTATGTAGAATTTAAATTAAAATATGATTTCAACATTACATTTAAGGTATTTATATTTTAACTAGTTTAAATAATTTAATTTAACAGTATTTCCTATGTTGTTTTATTTTAAATCCTTACCTCCATTATTTTCCATGGAAGGGTGTTGCGGTACCAGTGGCTGACCATGTGCAATGCTGGACTTACTCCTGTTGTGAGCTGCAGAACATGTACGACCATTTTGGGTCTGTTTTGGCTTTAGAAGTGCAGTTAGTGAATAGGAATGAGCTTACTCTTTTGTGGATGGGTGTACATGCCACCCTAAACCCCTCCTTACTTCTCCATTAACCCCTCCCATTTTGTTGTAAATATTCCACATTTTACAGCCATTCCGCTCTGTCCCTCCCACATTTACTACTAAGGGGCCGATTACGATCTCGCTAGGAAGGCTTCCAGACGGGGTCCGGAATGAGCAAATCCGATGCGGAGCCTATGTTTCCATCCTAATCTTCCCCCGTTCCGAAGTACGATGCGAAGATCTCGTCCGCGTCGACCGAATCGTTTCCGAAACCGATCCTGTCAGTCCGACCCGTTCGCAGCCGAATCGTGCCGCGCAATGGAGCCGGCTTCTGAACGAGGGTGTACGATGCACAATTCGGACAGCCGTATCGACTCGGTCTCAGCGAGACGAAACGGCTGTGGGAATCAGACTTCGGGGGGCTGTAGTGGACCCCCCTTCACCCGGGGCCCTCTGAATCAGTCCCGTGGGTGTACCCATGGGTCCCCCTTTCCATGCATGCACCGTGTGGCGGGCACCATGGGGTGCCCGCCACAGGTTGTACACTTTTCCCCACCCACCCCTTTTTTGCTATGGGAGCCTGTGTACACGTTCTGTATACAGGCTCCCATAGAGTTCAATGGGAGTCCGACCGAACCGAGTCCGTCACCATACGGGTGCATCAGAATCGGTCGCTCGGACTCGCGGAGCACAATTCGCTAGGAAAGTCCTCCAGATCTGAGTCGTACGGAGGCCTTTCCTAGCGAGAACATACTCGACCCCTAAAACGTATACTTACGTGAGCGGAAGTCGGGGGACCTCCGCACAGAAAAAGATCGGCAAGGTGGAGGTGCAATTTCTGCATGTAGGTTTGTAAATAGCATTTTCTAGTACTTAAGTAGTACCAAAATGCAGTTTGTGAATAGGTGTGTCTTAAGTGTGGAGAAGTGTTCAGTGGCAATATGACCTCTAATTGTTTTCCTCCATTTGCGGCAATAAAGGTGCTTTGTGTACTGCAGTTCCAGCTGCGTGCACTGAAGACAAGCAACAACTTAATATGCAAGCATGTGCTGTGTGCAAGCTGCCAAAATTAATGGCATGGTAAGGGTAACATGGGCCCAAATGCAAACCATAAAAAAATTACCCAAACCACCTCTGGGTTGGTATTGAAAGACACCCATTACTGGGGCACTGAAGACTCCTTGCACCCCTAGGCATGGGTGCCACTGCATCTTGTGCCCTAATCATTAGACCTATAATTCCTCTCTATTTGCTAGCTCCATACCACTCATATCCCCCTCACATCTCCTTGCTTGTCTATCGCCTTCCTCTCTTTTTTAGTATTTTTCTTCTCTCTTTGCTCCTCCTTACACTCCCTATTCTTCTATCTCTATTTCCGCTCTGCTCCACTACTCCCTCATTCTGTCTCCTCTCTTCGATCTACACCCTACTCTTCTCTCTCCTACAAAGTCCATCTAATCTCCCTGTTCTCTCTCATTCCACCCTTACTCTATCAAATCTATATCTTGACTATGCTTCTCTCTCACTTATTTCGTTCTTCTCCTTGTCTCCGGCCTCATTGTTTGTCAACTCTTGGTCTACCTATCCCCTCTTGGTTGTTTTATCACCCTTTCCTTCCTTCTTTCTTTCCCTTCCTTTCCCCCCTCCATTCTATGTTTTCCTCTCCTTTCTTTCCCTCTCCCTTTCTTGCTTATTCATTTCTCCTTTTTTCTATCTCACTTCCATAACTCATCCTCTCCAAACATGCCTCTTTTTCTCTTTACACTCAAATCCCCCCTCTCCCTCCCAAATCTTCTTTCCTCTCCATCTATTATTTCTATCCTTCCCACTTTTCTCCAATCCTATCCAGTACCTTTTCTTTCTTTCCAATCCCCGTTCTTATCTGTTCTCCTTTTCTATACTCTTTAATCTTTCTTTGCAATCTCTTTCCTGTCCTCTCTTTCATTTTCTTACCCTCTCTCTTCTTCCTTTATTCTCTCTACTTCATATCTTAGTCCCACCCCTCCATTCTTTACCTCCTTAATATATTGCCTCCATAGCCGCCCTTCTCCTCCAAACCTCGTTGCATCCACCTCTATTTCACTCCACCTTTCTGTTTGTCTTCATTTCCGTTGCATTGTCCCCTCATCCATCCACTTCCACACTGTCTCCTTGTCTTTTTTTACCTCATGACAAGGTTCTGCATAAACCCAATGAATGAATCTTTGGCCTCTGCTCTGCTATAGCCTCTGTTCAGAGTTTTACTAGTGCCTACCTGGGACTGGTTTCACTCTCTGTAGCAATGACTTTCCCCCAACTCTTCCCAGAGACTACACAGAACTAAACCCAGAAACACTTCAAAAATACTCCTAGTGAAATCAGGGAGAAACTGTTTTTGAGTTGCTGGTGTTCTGGTTCAGGGAGGACCTGCCATGGCAGTTCGAGCTGGAATGCTCCTATTGAAGCAGGGTCAAGACTGATTTGCATGTGGTTGGGTTCAAACTGAGCTGGCATAGTGGGCAAAACAACAATGGTTTGGAATGCTACCCCAAGTGATTGCCATCAGTTAGACCTAGTGCAAGCATTCCTCCCATCACCTTTAGTGTGTGTGATGTAACGCATTAAGCAGCCAAGGGTATCTCCAGATGAAGGCCCCTTCGCACTCACTCTACAACAGAACTGGTCCCCCTGAGAGAGAGATGGGAGGTGGACCTGACTCACCTGTGCACACCCAAAGAATGAAAAATGATGTTGTTGAGCCCCTCGTCACGCAAGATTCTGTCTAATCCAGTATTACATATTACACAGAGCATATCTGTCTCGCAATAAAATCAACAGATATTTCCACAGGCAAGACGCATGCTGCCCGCGCTGCAACTTACTGACGCTGAATTTTTACCCATGATGTGGGCATGCCCTGCTCTCTGGATATACTGGGAGCGGGTGATACAGCACTTAAACTGTTGCTCTGACAAAGCACTCCCAAATAAATGGGAGGCCTGCATACTGTGTATGTTTACCAGGGACAAGGAGCATAGAACCACAAACCGATTTCTGGATTTAGGCCTAGTGGTGGCCAAAAGACTTATCATCAAACGCTGGAAGTCCGTAGACCCCCCAACTATACAAGCATGGTCTCATTCAATACTGAATTCGGCCAAGGCGGAGGGAGCAGCCTTACACAGGGAGGAGCCCTGGGCTTACGCAAATACCTGATCTCGTCCCAATGGAATACAATACTAGCGACACTCCAGGTTGACCTTGCTCCGGGGAATGCCGCTGATAACCCAAACGAAAGACAAGTTGAACCAAGTCAATAATAGGGGAGGCTCCCGCAGATAACCGAGACATGCAAACACTGCGTGCACCTGCGGAACCGGGGGGAGAGGGGATCCCAGGGCCATACTGGGGTATTACCCAAGATGTCAAGACGCCACAAGAGATGCGGATATACACCTTCACTGTTGTTCAGGCCCAAACCCCCTCCCCAATGTTCCAATTGTTTGTTAGTTCCACGATAATGGGATCTGTGGTTCTCAATGGTGCAGCACAGACGCAGGCATGCTTAGGTACACCCACGTTTAATACACGCTCACATAGAATGGTAGTTACCATGTATAATACAGCAGCATTCTATGCGCTCTCTTTTCTCCTCTACTATTGATTTGTGGGGTGGACACGGGCTGAAGCCGAGGTATTTCAGACATCAAGGGGATGAAGTTGAATACATCTGCTATATCCCCGTAATGTTTTTTCATTTAACAGCTGGAAATGTCTGTTACCTGTATAATCTCAAAACCTAATGAAACAGATCAAACCAAAAATAATTTAGACTTAGGGGTCGATTCCGATGTCGGCCGGAAGCGCACCTAACAGTATTCGTCCGGAAAAAATACCAGCCGAACGCGTGTTTTCTGACCGACTCGAACACTCTACCGAACGAACAAGTACGATGCGCATAACAGCCCAGAATCCGAGCGAGCCGTACTTACCCATTCCAGCTCCTGTTCCCCGCCCGAGCCGGATCCGTAAACGCCGAATCGAGTCGCACGGAACCAAATACACAGCACCTTCCGGCCGGACTAGTACGATGCGTCTTCCGTACGTGCCGAACTCATCGCTACGTCCGGCACGTTTGAGCATCCGGGAGAGCTGCACATAAGCTCCGATTCGCGCCACAAGACGATCCACGGCGACAAGACGAACAAGCCAGCGACGAGTACGAGTCGAAGCCACGAGAAACCCGAACGAGACGACCCAACCATGAATCCCATCGCGCAGGTCCTACCAATACTCTACATCTATTACCGGGACCGGTACGGACGCGTACGGCGCAGACGGTAAGTCAAACACCCACAACACAAACAAACGACACGTACCCGAAATATGTCACACACACATAGGGATGCACAAATGATGTACACTAGCAACAGCAGAACCATAGGGGCGGGATGGCCATCACCAATGCCATACACACCCATAGGGGGATGGATGCCTGCCACTACTACCATTCCCACCCATAGGGGGATGGATGCCTACCACTACTACCATCCCCACTCATGGGGGGCTGGATGCCTGCCACTACTGCCATCCCCACCCATAGGGTGCTGGATGGCTGTCACTACTACCATCCCCACTCATGGGGGGCTGGATGCCTGCCACTACTGCCATCCCCACCCGTAGGGGGATGGATGCCTACCACTAACACCACCCCCACTCAGGGTGGGCTGGATGCCTACCACTACTACCATCCCCACTCAGGGTGGGCTGGATGCCTGTCACTACTACCATCCCCACTCATGGGGGCTGGATGCCGACCACTACTACCATCCCCACTCATGGGGGGCTGGATGCCTACCACTACTACCATCCCCACTCATGGGGGCTGGATGCCTGTCACTACTGCCATCCCCACTCATGGGGGGCTGGATGCCTGCCACTACTGCCATCCCCACCCATAGGGGCTGGATGGCTGTCACTACTACCATCCCCACTCAGGGTGGGCTGGATGCCTGTCACTACTGCCATCCCCACCCATAGGGGGCTGGATGCCTACCACTAACACCACCCCTACTCAGGGTGGGCTGGATGCCTGTCACTACTGCCATCCCCACCCATAGGGGGCTGGATGGCTGTCACTACTACCATCCCCACTCATGGGGGTCTGGATGCCTACCACTACTACCATCCCCACTCATGGGGGGCTGGATGCCTACCACTACTACCATCCCCACTCATGGGGGGCTGGATGCCTACCACTACTACCATCTCCACTCATGGGGGGCTGGATGCCTGCCACTACTGCCATCCCCACCCATAGGGGGATGGATGCCTACCACTAACACCACCCCCACTCAGGGTGGGCTGGATGCCTGCCACTACTGCCATCCCCACCCATAGGGGGATGGATGCCTACCACTAACACCACCCCTACTCAGGGTGGGCTGGATGCCTGTCACTACTGCCATCCCCACCCATAGGGGCTGGATGGCTGTCACTACTACCATCCCCACTCATGGGGGTCTGGATGCCTACCACTACTACCATCCCCACTCATGGGGGGCTGGATGCCTACCACTACTACCATCCCCACTCATGGGGGCTGGATGCCTGTCACTACTGCCATCCCCACCCATAGGGGGCTGGATGGCTGTCACTACTACCATCCCCACTCATGGGGGTCTTGATGCCTACCACTACTACCATCCCCACTCATGGGGGGCTGGATGCCTACCACTACTACCATCCCCACTCATGGGGGGCTGGATGCCTACCACTTCTACCATCCCCACTCATGGGGGGCTGGATGCCTGCCTCTACTGCCCTCCCCACCCATAGGGGGATGGATGCCTACCACTAACACCACCCCTACTCAGGGTGGGCTGGATGCCTGTCACTACTGCCATCCCCACCCATAGGGGGCTGGATGGCTGTCACTACTACCATCCCCACTCATGGGGGTCTGGATGCCTACCACTACTACCATCCCCACTCATGGGGGGCTGGATGCCTACCACTACTACCATCCCCACTCATGGGGGGCTGGATGCCTGCCACTACTGGCATCCCCACCCATAGGGGGATGGATGCCTACCACTAACACCACACCTACTCAGATGGGCTGGATGCCTGTCACTACTGCCATCCCCACCCATAGGGGGCTGCATGGCTGTCACTACTACCATCCCCACTCATGGGGGTCTGGATGCCTACCACTACTACCATCCCCACTCATGGGGGGCTGGATGCCTACCACTACTACCATCCCCACTCATGGGGGGCTGGATGCCTGTCACTATAACCAACCCTACTCATAGGACGGGTAATGCATGACACAACTAGCATACTCCCACATAAGGACTGTCTGTAAATTACATCCCACCCCCAACACCATGACAAGCGTGTGTGGTCTGTGTCAAATGCAAACAACACTGAACATGACATTGAACATACAATGGGACCCCCTAACACATGTGTCACACATAATTGTGTGTGTGGCCTACACAATGCAAGCAGACCATGACCACTGTGGCAATGTGGCCCAAAGCCCCATCATCACAGTGCCCAAAAGGTAAGTGTGTGCTCCATAGCTGAAGCACATTTTGAACAGTGTGGCAATGGGGCCCAAAGCCCCATCACCACAGTGCCCAAAAGGTAAGTGTGTGCTCCATAGCTGAAGCACATTTTGAACAGTGTGGCAATGGGGCCCAAAGCCCCATCACCACAGTGCCCAAAAGGTAAGTGTGTGCTCCATACCTGAAGCACATTTTGAACAGTGTGGCAATGGGGCACAAAGCCCCATCACCACAGTGCCCAAAAGGTAAGTGTGTGCTCCATAGCTGAAGCACATTTTGAACAGTGTGGCAATGGGGCCCAAAGCCCCATCACCACAGTGCCCAAAAGGTAAGTGTGTGCTCCATAGGTGAAGCACATTTTGAACAGTGTGGCAATGTGGCCCAAAGCCCCATCACCACAGTGCCCAAAAGGTAAGTGTGTGCTCCATAGCTGAAGCACATATTGAACAGTGTGGCAATGGGGCCCAAAGCCCCATCACCACAGTGCCACAGTGCCCAAAAGGTAAGTGTAGTCCTGGTAAAAGCTGCACAAACAAAACTGCAGGGATTATTCCTGGCCACACAACACCAAACACTACAGTGGCATTGTAGTGCTTGTGTCCCATAGCAACATAGATTGTGTGAGGCAAGCAGTGCAGTGCCAATGACACATCGTTCTGGCCATGTGCACACAAACATCAGCCATGGGGGCCCACATTGTCTACATTCACAAATAACACAATGACAGAAGTGAGCATCATAATGCAGACCCACATATCTGCACCAATGGACACACAAATGTAGATATCCTGTGGAGACTGTAGATGTCAGGTGAACAAATACCATACCATGGCAGCAATGGGACATACTAACCATGATCAATGTGCTGACTGATGACCTAGCAGTCCCAGGGCCAGCAGGGGAAAGCCAACAAACAACATACAGCCAATGGCAAACTAAAGATATGCCAATGCAGTGGTGCAAATGCACAAACACAAACAGGCAGACTCACACTGATTATCATACACAACAGGTGAGGGGGGTTGTGTGCCAGTGTCAGCCAAGGACAATATGGAGGTAGTGCCCCAGCCGTGCAACAACTCACATTTGCACACACTCAACGCCACACACCTTGAACTCCACCAATGTGCAGCAGTGAAGCTCACATGGACTGCTGACATTGCACATGCACCCATGAAATCCCAGGGGTGGTGGGGGGAAATAAGGTGCAGAAACCCATCACACATGGCCAGTCAACAATACTTGTGAATGTCTGACACACTGCACAGTATGCCGTACATGGGCATGACGTGAAATCCACCCCAAACAATGGGATCCTGGCCATAGTCACACACCAATGAAGAAGCCAAGCTGACCCACAAAGGACACACATAGACAACTTCCAACATTGCAGCTCTGACCCTGAGGAGTGGCAGCAGTCACACACACAACGTGTCACAATCACTGAAAGCATACACAAACAGAAAATCACATTACTCGTGTAACCAACAAGTGCCAAGAGGAATCCTGACTGTGTCCCATCTGCGTTTGCCCACATCCCCAGCCCTGACAACAAAGACAACTAGGGATGACAACCTCATGAACATTAGTTTGCCATGCACCCACATCCCGGAGAAACCAGGTCCAAGATGCTGGATGAACACAGAACAACTCAGCAAGCATCACAAACAGGAACATCCGTAGGGACACAGCCTGTGTAGGAAAAGGAGAAGGGAACACGCACAGACATGCCTACACAACACACAACACGGGCACAGCCTATATCACGGAATCACGCACTGCCATGAGGGCACTCCACTCCTGTGGAAGGTCAGCTGTGCCAAACCTTGTCTGTGCACGACTCAAACATGTCAGCAGAACACTCGGTCAGTGAGTCAACAACTACAACACACTGAAGGCTCTGCTCATATCAGCCTGGGCACGGGAGTGTCACGTCAGTCATCTGCATACACCCAAGACACGTGTCAAGCAACTTGCACTGTGTACACAGATGAGTCCTCCAAATTTGATGTGCTAAACTGCATGTCCATTGGAGACGGGCACACAGTCAGGGTACTAGTAACATTGGACAGTGGTAAGCCCACCAGATGTGCATCAGTGTAGGACAAAGATGGTAATCTACAAATGCTAAACGTGCATCCCTGTGTCAAATGCTGAACATTACACCCTCAGCCTGCAGCAAAGGATGCTATAGATCCAGACTAGATTAGGACACATATCCCATGGACCACATGGAGCCCATCACAGCAAAACTTCATTTACCTGATCTGAACACTATTACAACAGCAAATGCATGATTCTACACATCTACATCATGTACCTCCAAAGATTAACCACAAGTAAACAAAAAGAGGCTTTATTCAGCAAATGTGCAACTCAAATCAAAAGCCCAAAATAAACTAAAGCCAATGGCCAGTCCAAATATACAGTCCCAACAGGGTGATGTGTGACAACTTGTCAACAATTGCTTGCCTGCACAGGTACGGACAGGGGACATCCCCCTTGGAGGGGCATACGAGGGGCAGGCCAGGCACCGCAGGGACAGGATCAGGGGATGCCAGAAGGAGGCAGTGAAGGGGAGGTGGGTGTAGGAGTGTCACCGGCAACTGCAGTGGAGGTGTCTGACTCAGGGGGGGCTGGCACCACCACAGGGCTCAAGTCAGATGGTGTTGGTGCTGCAACCACTGCAGTGGGCTGGTCAGATGGAGTGGACTGGGTCCCCAATGCAGTGCCCGAGTCAGACGGGGTGGTTGTGGACTCCACCGCAGTGCTTGACTCCAAGGTAGTGTAAGGGGGGGGCAGAAGAGCTGGGCAGGACAGAGGGGGGACACGGTCTCCACACCAGTGGCACAAACAGGCAGAGCGTCTGGTTTTGGGGTGGAAGAGCAAGTGGCAGGGGGAGGGCCTAAGCAGTTTGGGGATGCGGTATCGGTGTGTGGGGGAACCTGGGGCAGGGTGTGGCGGTGGAACCTGTGGAGTGGTGGCCTGGGGGATGGAGGTGAGAGGCTGGGTGGTTGACTTGCAGGGCGGTGGCGGGGTCTTGCTCTTCCGGGACCGGGGGACTTGCGGGTGGGGGCTCACTCTGCCTGCGCCTGGGGGAGGGTGTCCGGGGCGAGCGGCACTCCCCTCTGTGTGGGTGGACTTCCTCTTCCCCCGGTATGCTGGATCAGCGGGATTGGAGGGGAAGAGGCCGAGGTCACAGAGGAAGAGCTGCTTATCAGGTGGGGTTGCAGGTGAGGCAGGGGAAGGGGTCTTGGAGGGAGAGGATCTTGAGGATTGCGGAGTGACTGTGGTTGCCTGTGTGTGTGTGTGTTCCCCATCCCCTGTGTCTGTGGTATCAGTCCCCTGAGGATGCTTGTGTGCACGTCTTGCCTTTCTCTTGGGTGTGTCTGTGCTGCTCGTGTCTGTGTGTTTGGGTGACTGTGCAGGTGTGCATGTGCTTTGGACAGGTAGGGGGGCAGGAAGTGTGGATGGGGCAGAGGTGGGAGGGGTGAGGTACTGTTGGAGGAGGGACACTGCTGCCGTCAGGGAGGAGTCCATGGACTTATTGCTCCTCTGTAGGGCACAGGTACGGACAGGGGACATCCCCCTTGGAGGGGCATACGAGGGGCAGGCCAGGCACCGCAGGGACAGGATCAGGGGATGCCAGAAGGAGGCAGTGAAGGGGAGGTGGGTGCAGGAGTGTCACCGGCAACTGCAGTGGAGGTGTCTGACTCAGGGGGGGCTGGCACCACCACAGGGCTCAAGTCAGATGGTGTTGGTGCTGCAACCACTGCAGTGGGCTGGTCAGATGGAGTGGACTGGGTCCCCAATGCAGTGCCCGAGTCAGACGGGGTGGTTGTGGACTCCACCGCAGTGCATGACTCCAAGGTAGTGGAAGGGGGGCAGAAGAGCTGGGCAGGACAGAGGGGGGACACGGTCTCACACCAGTGGCACAAACAGGCAGAGCGTCTGGTTTTGGGGTGGAAGAGCAAGTGGCAGGCGGGGAGGGCCTAAGCAGTTTGGGGATGCGGTATCGGTGTGTGGGGAACCTGGGGCAGGGTGTGGCAGTGGAACCTGTGGAGTGGTGGCCTGGGGGATGGAGGTGAGAGACTGGGTGGTTGACTTGCAGGGCGGTGGCGGGGTCTTGCTCTTCCGGGACCGGGGGGACTTGCGGGTGGGGGCTCACTCTGCCTGCGCCTGGGGGAGGGTGTCCGGGGCGAGCGGCACTCCCCTCTGTGTGGGTGGACTTCCTCTTCCCCCGGTATGCTGGATCAGCGGGATTGGAGGGGAAGAGGCCGAGGTCACAGAGGAAGAGCTGCTTATCAGGTGGGTTTGCAGGTGAGGCAAGGGAAGGGGTCTTGGAGGGAGAGGATCTTGAGGATTGCGGAGTGACTGTGGTTGCCTGTGTGTGTGTGTTCCCCATCCCCTGTGTCTGTGGTATCAGTCCCCTGAGGATGCTTGTGTGCACGTCTTGCCTTTCTCTTGGGTGTGTCTGTGCTGCTCGTGTCTGTGTGTTTGGGTGACTGTGCTGGTGTGCATGTGCTTTGGACAGGTAGGGGGGCAGGAAGTGTGGATGGGGCAGAGGTGGGAGGGGTGAGGGACTGTTGGAGGAGGGACACTGCTGCCATCAGGGAGGAGTCCATGGACTTATTGCTCCTCTGTAGGGCAGACATACCCGTCGAGATGCCCTCCATGAACGACACCAGCTCTGTCAACAGAGTGGTGTGTGCATGGAGGACACTCAGCATTGCTGTCTGCCCTACATGGAGCTGCCGAAGGAGGTACACAGACTCCTCACTCAGGGCAGCAGGGGACACAGGGGCAGGGGGTGCAGTGCCTGGCACGAAGGAGACACGCTCCAGAGTACGGGAGCCTCCACGGACCTCAGGAATGGGAGCCAATGGGAGGGCGGTGGTGGTGGTGGCGGGGCCAGACAGACTAGCTGGCCTTTGGTGGCTGCTGAGACCCGCCTCCACAAGGGAGTCATCCTCCGAGCTGCTGTGGTCCTCAGCTGAGGTGGATAGTGCTGAGGACTCCTCGGTGTGGCTCCCCTCGCCCTCCGTGCCACTGGGTCCCTCTGACCACTCGTCCGATGCTGACCCAGTCTGGCTCCGCTGCTCCTCCTGGTCCATGGAGCTGTCCCCTCCTGTGGCCGTGGATGTATCTGCAAACAATTAGGGAAACAGACAAACATCAGTCACCTGCACTGACCGCACACACCACAGTAAGTACAGCACATTACAGAGCAAGCCCTGGCATCCTTAGTTGAACATTGCCTAAAGTCCTCACACAGATTCGGGGAAGCCAATTGTCAGTCTGATGGTCAACCATGGGACTCACACCCCTCCTGCCCTTGCACCCATCTGTCTGGTGCCTGTCTGATGGTAAGACCCCAGTGTGGACACATGCACCACCTACACAGTTGTTGGACATTGCAGGGAACACGGTGAAGTATGTGAACATGCACACATCACATCTCTTGCCACTGAGTCAGTGCAGGTGTCCGGATAAAGGGATGGCCAGAGTCTAAATAGAAATGCATGTGATGCATACCAGCACCAGACACCATGATGCACCCATGTCCGGATAGTCAATGCCACAATGGGGTGCATGTTGCACATGTCACTCCCCTGCAGGATCAGTCTCAGGAAGTTTAATGCCATTACACAGGAATGCGTGCAAAGTCATACATTACTGTCTCAAGTCACATGGCCATGGCAGCCAGCCAACAACAGTCTGCACTGTGTCACAATCCGAGGGCATGGGGAATGCAAGTTATGTGACTGACAAGTGCACATGTCCATCCCCAAATACCACATCATCTGTACTACTATTTGTCCACGTCATACCAACTGGACATATGGGGGACATGAAACACAACTCTCTGAACATGAGCACCTCACAGTGTGCTGTGAATGACAATACAGCTGCCTGAAAGTCACAGTCGCAAACACCTGTGTGCACAGTCAAGTGATCAGACACCTATAAGTCACAGAAGTTTTTTTTTTTTTTTTACTTTATTTTTATTGATTTTCAGCAAAACAAAAAAACAAACAAAAAAAAAGCACATTACATGGTAATCAGATGAGTAAACCACAGCTTACATATCGAAGAAATGGTGCATCAGGAGTATTATGACATTACCTAATGAGATAACATAAGAGCAGACAGCATCAGCCATACCCTAGGGAACATTTCTCACAATAGTTACCAATAGTATAGGAACCTATGGTATGGGGGCTGCAGAAACAAAGCATATACACTCATATATATTCGCCGTTCTGTCCCGGTCTGTGAAGGTGGAACCCACAGTAAGCAGCTCGTATCTCAATGAAGATACCACTATCAAGACATTGCCCCCCTTCTTGCAGGCCAATCGGATGGGTGTTTTAACAAAAAAGGTATCATGGTCACCTGAAATATTATAGGTTAACATGTTCAATCTATGGGCGAGCTACGCAAGACGGTTGCCCCTGCGGGGTATCCAATGTGTCCCCCAGAGGGTGCGCTAGGAGATATCCTTGGAGGGGAGCCCAAAGATCCCTGGGTCTAGACGTGCGTGGTAGCAGTTCAGCATACACCGTTAATTGCTCTTGACAATATATAAGATCACTCAGCCAGTCCTTGAACTTGGGCGCCCTCCCTCTCCCCATCTACAAGCTATTCTACGCTTTGCCATAAACAATGCCAGCGCAACATAGCGACGGGATGTTCTAGGGACATATTGCGTATGACCCAATAGGGCCAGCAGAGGGGTACGCTCAAATTGCAGTGATGTCATAGATTCTAGTGCTTCAAATACTTGCTCCCAATACTGACCTACTGTAGGGCACTCCCAGGAGAGATGTAGGAATCCAGCCCCCGGACCTCCACATCTCTCACAATTATCAGCGTCTCTGAGCTTGAAGCGACACAGTTTGACAGGAGTATAGTAAAGGCGGTGTAAGAATTTATAGTGTATGATGCGCAATCTATTGCTGGCAGTAATTTGTTCAGTTTGGATACAACAGCAGGACCACTGCTCATCCGTGATCTCGCAACCCAAGTCAGTCTCCCAATGCATGCGTGAGGAGTTAGCAGTGTATTCCCGCTGGGCTCGCACAGCCCGGTATAGCCTAGAGACCAAGTGTCCTGAAGAGGAGGTGTTTATCATCATATGTAAGGGGGCCAGTGCCCTAGGCTCCTTGGGGAATTCCTGAGTGATAGCCCGTATCCCTTGCCGGAGGCGCACATAAAGAAACCTGTCCAGAGGAGAGGGTTGTGTCTCTTGAAAAAGGTGGTCTATTGTGCGAAACTCTCCATTATGATATATGTCACCCCACGTGGCAATTTTCAGACGAGCTCTAAATTTGTGGAACCCTGTTTCCTGCAGCAGCGGCATGCGAGGATGATAAGAGAGCGGGAGAAGGGGGGAATAGAGCAGCGGACACTGTAGCGCTTTCCCAATGCGATGCCATGCCTCAATGGTACTGGTGAGCGTGGTGGGTGCCATGTCCAGTGTACTCGGGGGCGCGTGTATTAAGCCAGTCACCGGTAAAGGGTCTGCTAACCACTGTTCCGCTGTGATTTGCGGCATTTAGCGAGGGGAATGGAACCAATACGCAGCGTAATGAGCTTGCGCACAAGTGTAATATAATTCAAAATCAGGAATATCAAAACCTCCGTCTGCAAAGGGCCGCATGAGCACGGTCCATTGTAGTCTCGGCTGTCTGCCCCCCATAAGAGCTTAATCATTTCTGTGCGAAGAGTACGGAAAAAGAACCGCCCGGGGTCATACGGGATGATTAAAAAGAGATATAACAATTGTGGAAGCACCACCATTTTAATCAGTGCAGCTCTCCCCGCCAAAGAGAGCGGCAAGCAATTCCACCTCGTTACATAACCTGCAATACGTTCCAGTGCTGTGCCGTAGTTGAGTCGCATCAACTCCGCACGGTCCCTCGATATGCGAATCCCCAAATATCGTAGATCGCTCTCGCACCATTCCAAGGGGAAATCCAGCGGAAATCGGCCTGCTGCAGGGGTAAGTGGAAACAATTGTGGCTTCCCCCAATTAATGTGTACCCCGGACAGCTGGCCAAAGACAAGAAATTCACGCAGCAGGGGATTCAAGTTGTGCTGCGGGTCCCGCTTTATAAAGTGTCACGTCATCTGCGTAGAGCGATATAAGGATCCGTCAGAGATTGCAGCACAAAGCCTTGTCCTGATGTTTCTGCCTTAATCTAGCCGCCAGGGGCTCAACAGCAAGGGCGAACAGCAGGGGAGACAGAGGGCACCCCTGCCTGGTGCCCCTGGAAAGTGGAAACGCAGCAGACAAGTGCCCGTTGATGAGGACCTTTGCTGTTGGCAACTGATACAGCAACCGCATCCAGGATAAAAACAGGGGAGGGAAGCCCATTCTCTGCAACACGCCGAAGAGGTAATCCCATTCAACAGAATCGAACGCCTTGGTGGCGTCCAAGAAAACCGCTGCCATCGGCAGTTCAGGGGCAAAATTCTGCAAAATGGAGAACAGGGTGCGCAAATTGTGTGAAGTGGATCGGTCCGGCACAAAGCCGGATTGGCCCGGGAGAACCAGCTGTGCCATTAGAAGGGACAGGCGGTTTGCGATGACTTTGGCCAGTATCTTTGCGTCGCAATTTATCAACGACAGTGGCCTGTAGGAGTCACAGTGAACCGGAGACTTCCCTGGCTTAAGGAGCGATGTGATGAGTGCTTCCCGCATGGACGGGGGTAGAGTACCAGTTTCAAGTGCATCCTCATACACCTCCCTGAGTATCGGGGCCATCAGATCTTTATAGGTCTTATAAAATTCAACGGGGAGCCCGTCGAGACCAGGGGCTTTCCCTGACTTCATCTTCATGATAGCTTCTCTTATCTCATCGAGCTCGAAGGGGGCGCAGAGGAACTCCCTTTGTGAGTCCCCAAGCCAGCCCAGCGCCACATCGCTCAGGAAGTCTTCTAGGTCCAGTTCGCCCCGTCGCTGCGTAGTATATAATGCCGAGTAATGTGTCGTGAATGTAGCTAGTATGTCGGCAGTGTCATGTTGCATGACCTCATCTGGCCCCAGAACTCCCAGCACATAGTTAGAAAAGCGTGGTTGCCGTATTGTCTCTGCTAGGGCCTTACCAGGCCTCTCACCCTCGCCATACCTGCGGGCCACCCAGTGCTTCCCTCTAAACCTCACCTCTCGGGCCGCAGTGTCTGTATAGTCCGATATTTTAGTTCGGATGGTATGCTGAGTATCTTTGTTACCATCTATAGTCAGTTGTCGCTCTAATGCCTGTAACTCCAGTTCCAACTTGCGAAGGGTACTCTGGATGTCACGAAGGACCCCCGAGCTCTTGGAAATACAGAAGCCCCGGACTGTAACTTTAAATGCTTCCCATACTGTGGCGACACTATGTACAGAGTCCTTATTCCTCCGGAAGAAATCTTGTATTTCCTCCTCCAACTCACTACTAAACACTGTGTCTAACAAAGTCAACGGCTGCAGCCGCCAGGCACGCCGAGGTGCATTGTGCCCTGGGAGGTGAAGCGTCATGTGGACCGGGGAATGATCAGAATATGTCCTGGCTAAGTGCGTAACTTCTTTAAGCAGGGGCCTAACCCCGGGATACCAAATAGTAATCTAAGCGGGCCCAGGAAGCAGCCTGCGTTGTGTAGTGAGTACCTTCCGCTTTGAGGGGGTGGAGGTGACGCCACGCATCTAATAGTCCCGTGTCCGCTCTGGGTCTGCAGAGAAAGTCCTGTGATTTATTGTAATGTCGTGGGGCCGGGTTGGACCTATCTACTGCGGGATCTAGTACTACATTGAAATCTCCCCCCCAGATTATATGAGTGGAGCCTATACCCACAATCTTGCCCCAAAGCACAGAGAAGAACTCCGGGGCATCCACATTAGGTCCATAACAGCATACCAGGGTGACGGATTCTGTCCCTAGTCGCCCCCATGCAATGGAATACCGACCATCGGGGTCGGCTAGTGAACCAACTAAGGTAAACGGGGTGTGTTTCTTAACAAGGATAACTGTCCCTCTGGCATACGAGGAGTATGATGCAAATATCCTATGGTCGGCCCATTTAGTAGCAAATGCGGTAGGAGACGCTGGGCCAATATGCGTTTCCTGGAGCATTGCGATATTAACCCTATGCCTGTCTAGGTATGCCAGTATATGGCGGCCTTTTCGTGGGTCCCCCAGCCCTCTAACATTCCAGGTAATTATCTTTATCAGCTGGTCACTGTTAGCATCCCCCATTGATCAATTCGACATTCACAAGGAGACCTGCCTGTCTCTTACCGGATGAAATGTGACTATGATCCATCTGTATTACCATCTGCCGTGGTTTACATAATTGCAGTACATAAACATTGAAATGTGCAGAACCCCACTCCCCCTCCCACTGAAGCATCCCAATCATGCCAGATATCCTTATCCCACCCCCTACCCATAAACCCCGAAACGCAAAGAGTAAACATCCCATCAAGATGTAGTAACATTTCAAAAAGGGGGATTGCCCGCTAGGGGAACCTTCTAGGGGCAAACACGTATAACCCTTCCCTCGAAGAGACACCGAGATGGGGACTATGTCTCCGAGAGGGTGAGGGCTCTCAGCAATAGATATTTAATTTTCCCAGTGATGTGCATATCATACCCATAACAAGGGGAGATGTACAAAGAGATTTGGTGAGGCTGTGCCCTGTAATATAGAAACCAAGAGACCCTGTCTAACATGCTAATACAGGGTTCTGTGCCGCAAATAGCCCCCGTCAAATTATGGCATCTGGGATCTCATATTGTCCCTGGGGATACTGATCGGGAGGACTCGTCCGGGGCTTCTGATGTCTGGTTCCTGCGCTGAAGCCGTTTCAAAAAATCTTCCGCCTGCTGGGGCTTTGTGAAAAACATTTGTTTCCCCTGGTGCGTGATGCGTAGGCGGGCAGGAGATAATAAGGCGTAGTCGATTTGTGCTTGCCGCAACTTTTGCTTGATCGGGAGGAATTTGCGCCTGTCCTCCTGCACTGATGCCGTGAAGTCAGGATACATGGTGAAATCATAGCCATCATAGTGAAGTTGGCGCTTGTCACGGGCCACTCGTATGGCTGCATCACGGTCTCTGTAATTCAGGAGCCTCGCTATTATGGGCCTAGGAGTGCTGCCCGGGGGAGGCCGAGTCCCCAGCGAGCGGAGTGCACGCTCAACAATGAAATGCGGTGAAAGCGCCTCAGCCCCTACAACGGCAAGTAGCATCCACTCCACGTATTCCTCCATCCTGCCGGTGTTTGCGCTTTCGGGAATACCTAAGATGCGTACATTATTGCGCCGGCTCCTGGCTTCGATGTCTTCATTTTTCGCAGCTATGAGTTTCAATAGCTTGTCCATTTGTGTCACATTGGCTTGAATGTGCGAGGTAGCATCCTCTGTATCGGAGATCCGACGCTCAGACTCCTTAAGACGTTCTTCATGATTGTCCAATTTATGGACTATTGCGTCCATACGCGTGGTCATAGCATCCATTTTGTCTGCGAGCGTGTGAAGGCCTTGTCTGACTTCTAGCATTAGCGCCGTCATCTCCGCAGTGGCGAGCGGGGAGGATTGGGTCGCCCTCTCCTCTCCACTGCCATCGGCCTCATCTTGCTGGGAGCGAGTTCCCCGTTTAGCCTCAAATGTCAGTTTCGGCTGACCGGCATCAGGTTTCCCCATGGTGGATCTCTATGCTCAGTCTCCTCCTTTTCAAAGTGGGGCCTGCCGCCTCAATTCCTTATGTGCTGCGCCTGGTCCAAAATCACTGTTCGCAGGTCCCTATGTGTGCATAGTAAAGTGCCTCAGCACACAGGTACACCCTCGCAGGGGTAGAAACAGCTTGTCTCTCCTCCTCAATCCCTGCCAGCAGCACTCTCCTCAGTGTAATAGAGCTGCTCCGGAGAGAGATCCACACGGCGATAGGAAACGTCGCGAACCTTCACAACGCCGCAGTCAAGTCCCCCTCCAACACAGCGTGATCGGCACAGAGTCTGGCCCAGCAGGATATTACACGCGTCGGGCAGGGAGCGGGCACCACGCACGGGGGCCAGCCGACAAGTACGGGCAAGGGCACAGCGGGAAGACTCTCTGTTGTGTGTTGTTAGGGTGCAGGTGGATGCTGCTTGTGGAGGAGTCTATGTGTTTGGCAGGCAGGCGGAGCCGATACACAGCGCCAGCAAGCTGCCCAGCTCTGGCCACGGTATGCCCAGTCAGGCGGCGAGGAAAGCATGCATTAGGCAATGCGCACGTAACCGTGTGTGTTCCTGCATCCACGGACACTGTGTGTAGCATATAAGTCTCCGCCCCCGCAGCAGGCCCTCCAGCAACGCGCTGTATCGCCTATGGCCGATCCGCCACCCGTGCGATCCCACTCACTCCGGCGCCATGTACCCACCGCTGTTGTAGTTGCAAACTGCCCGATGGCAGGGCCAGCCGCCTCACAGCGCCATCCGTCGTCCGGTCGGCAACCCGCACTGTCACGCTCAGGGTGCCATGCAGTCGTTCCGCTCACGCGAGGCCTGGGCACCTCGTGGCACGCACGGAGCTCGCGCACTTCTCCCCTGCCCAGGGCAAGCTCCAGACAGTGCGGTGCCGCTCTCCGGTCCGGGAGCGCGCAGTCACCAGCGGTACAGCGTCAGGCGATAATGTCCGCAAACCGGCAGCCTCCGTCCCTCAGGGCATCACCGATAAAGGGCCATCTTCAGGGCAGCCCTAATATGAGCCGGGAAGGATAAATATGAGGATAAATGCGCCAAGATGCAGGAGCCTCACGATAGTGCGGCCATCTTGCATGTGCGCCACCTAGCGCCCCTAAGTCACAGAAGTATCGTCTATCATGGTCACATCTCAGATGGCATGCTGAGCCCTAACCGATAAACATACCAGTAGTCCTGACAACGAAGACACAGCACAATGAGACAGAGGCAGACACCTGAGGGTACATTTCACTGATCACAACATGCCAGATGATACACAGGAGTGGGAGTACAGAGTGTATTGCATGCCCTGGAGTAGGCATGACTGTCCAGCTCCACCTGTAAGAGGGATGAGTCCTGGACAGTAGGCAGGTGGCTAAGCATGTGTGACACACTGGATACACATACTCCTGAGGCCCAAACATTGTTCCCACCAGCAGCATGGGTGTGTGCCAAATTCCCCAGGGACATGTGGTGAGTCAGAGCAGCAAGCGGACCACATATCAAAGTTACACCCAGATTACATGTCAGAACTTAGGCATTGTGTAAGCAATTGACCCACCCATGAATTGCACAACATAATCACGGGAGCAAATGCTGTCCCCCACCTTGAGCAAAGCTAAATGCAATGACACAGTCCCCATATGACACAATTTCCTGACTATAAGGGCCACACATATGCGTATCAGAGGAGAAGTGGGCATGTCACAAATGAGGGACATGGGTCCTGGACCACATGACTGATGTACTGTGGAAGTTTAACCAGGCCAGAGGAGGGCACATAGCATGTCAGACAAAGTGCACAGTGCAGTCATGGACTCACCCCCTCCTTGCTGCTGTCTGGCCTTCAGCTGCCCATCCAGGTCAGGGAAGACCACCGCCAGGATCCGGAGCATGTGGGGGGTCAGGGTCCGGTGTCCGCCCCTCTGCGAGGAGGCGACAGCTTCAGCTGGACCCTTGCGATCCTCCGGGTCCAGCCACGAAGGTCCTGCCACCTCTTCTGGCAGTTGCGGATCCTGTGCCTGTAGACCCCCACGGATCTTACTTTCCGGGTGATGGTCAGCCAGATTTCCTGCTTCTGGTGGGCATCAACCTGTGAGGATGACAAAGTGAAAAGGCCATTACTACACATGCAACATATACGTGCATCACACAGTTGGATATACATGTCTCAATCACAGGGGCATATGATGTACACAGGCAGTGCAACAATGGCTATGAACAGTTTGCCAGCAGTCACTACATGGTATCATTGCATGGGAAGTAAACCTAGTTGGAATGCACTGTTACTGCACTGTACCAGTTCAGTGCATGTAACTACACACTTTGGGGTGACAACTACTCAGTGGGCATGCTAGCCAGTGGTGTGCACACTGAAAGTCCTGCTAGTCAGACAACATGTACAATTAGTGAGGCAGTGGACAGCACACTCACCTGCTCCCCTGGTTTCCCATACAGCTTGCTGTACTGTGGAAGGAGGCTGTCCAGCAGGGCCTGGTTCTCCTCAAGGCTGAAGGCTGGGGCTCTCTCCACAGTACGTGCCAGTGCAGGAGCCAGAGGATGCATAAACAGCAGCAGTGTTGGTGGCAGATGTCGTCCTGAAGCATGTAGTGCAGGCAAGTGAGCTCTCAGGAGAACAGCCAGCATTATATGTGTGCTGCAGAGGCAGATACTGTCCCATGTGTCCAAAGTGATAGGTCCAAGTCGTTTGCATCTTCTGAATCTGACCAATCCATGGAATAGCAGCACTAATACACGCCCACAGCATCCTTCAAATCTTCAACTTCATGACACCCATGATTTTGCAACATTGTTGTGGCTGGCCAACTGAATCCACTGCATCAGACTCGTTGGAGCTTCGAAAACGCGTCCGTTGCCATGCCAGGCCCCAGCCAATGTGTGCGCACCGTTCGGTCCACTGCTGTACAACGCGTATTTCGGGATACAACGCGTACCCGCACACATCATATGCAATGGGCCGGCCGGGCACACCGATCGGTCCATTGCTGTTCAATGCGTACCCGCTCACATCCAATGCAATGGGCCGTGCGGGCACACCGATCGGTCCATTGCTGTACAACGCGTACCCGGGATACAACGCGTACCCGCTCACATCCAATGCAATGGGCCGTGCGGGCACACTGATCGGTCCATTGCTCTACAACGCGTACCCGGGATACAACGCGTACCCGCTCACATCCAATGCAATGGGCCGTGCGGGCACACCGATCGGTCCTTTGCTCTACAACGTGTCCCTGGACAGGTCACACGCATATGTCACCATGCTGGTCACTGGTGAACCTATGCCAGCCACATATACTTTCCAGGGACTCAGGGGCACACCTACAACACCACACCCAGTCCACACTGTATCTAAGGCATGTGTGGCAGCATAACCTTATCTGTGTATGTGGGTGAACATGTGGTTTTTGGGGTGGCACTTGGGGGCAGACACACCCAGGCTGTGCACGTGTTCATGGGGACAGGGTCCATTGTGTGTTGTGCACCTGACCACTGTGGTGTGCAACTTTTCATTTTGGAGCATGTGTCATGGTCACATTTCCAGGTTGTGTATGTGTATGACATGTCACATACCCCCAGGCTCACATGTGGGAAGGCATGTACGTCACAGGGTGGCCCATTGCCACAATAGTGATGTCCCTCCGCAGTCTGTGTGCATGTTGTGTTTCACATGTCTCTGACTCCATGTGCACAATGGGAGACAGTCTCCACATCCACGTGGTTTGTGCATGAACTTTGATGTTGTGTGTGTGTGTGTCACAGATGTCCATGTCTGTCCTGCAGAGGCTACAGGGGCCACTACCTGTGGGTGTCATGTTTGTTTTTCTGACGTGTACATGATACGCCATGTCATGCCAGTGTCCATGTGGCAAGACAGGGTCCCTGGGAATCTACCTGTCAATGAGCTGTGATGCCTGTGGAGCATCTGTCCAGACATGTCACTGTGGTATGTGTGTGGAACGTGAGAGCAGTAAATGGGTACTGTGACACAGCCTAATGGTTTCCCATAGCACACCCTGGAACCTGTTGTCAACACTTGTTGAACAGAGATGTTAGATGATGTCCATGTAGGTGCCATATATGTCCAAACAGAACGACACACACATCAAGTACTTGTGTTTGTTAATGATGTATCATGTGAAATTGAGTATGGTGAACGGCACATAGGTGGGGTGACTGACAATCTTGCTTTCTTCACCTATGCACTGCAGGGCTCCTGCTGTCCATCGACCATTCCCAGACCTGGCAACGATGGTGGAACATGACAGCATCCGACGGTACCGCTTCACCAGGCAGCTGATTGAGGATTTGGCAGTGCGGTTGGACCCACATTTGCAGCCTGGCCGTCCGTATCCTACAGCGCTGACCCCCAAGGTGAAGGTGATGGCAGCCCTACACTTCTTTGCCACCGGTACCTTTCAACACACTGTGGCGACTGCCGGTGGGATGTCACAGACTATGTTCAGCCGTGTGCTACGCGATGTTTTGGGGGCAATGTTGAGATACCTGAACCAGTACATCTATTTCCCAACACGTCAACGACTCACTGACGTCAAGAGTGACTTCTATGCCCTGGGGAGGATGCCACATGTAATTGGCTCCATTGATGGGACACATGTGGCTTTGATACCACCACAGGCACATGAGCAGGCATACCGGAACCGTAAACATTACCATTCGATCAATGCTCTGGTGGTATGTCTTGCAGATAAGACCATCACACATGTGTGTGCCCGTTTCCCCGGTTCGGCACACGATGCCTACGTGATGAGGAGTAGTCGCATCCCGAGGATGATGTCACAGATGCCGAACCAGCGTGCCTGGCTTGTTGGTGTGTACTGACTTTGTACCATTGTGTGTGTTCTGCTATGTTGTTTTCCGCACACATTTTCAAATCGGCTAATGTGCAATGGTCTGTCTGTAGGTGACTCGGGATACCCCAACATGCCGTGGTTGCTGACACCCCTCAGGAACCCTGTGACACCAGCCCAGATGCGCTACAATGAGGCACATGGTCAGACGAGGAGGGTGATTGAGTGGACCTGTGGTCTCCTGAAGAGCCGCTTCCGCTGCCTGGACAAGACAGGAGGGGCCCTCCCATATGCCCCAGCAAAGGTGTGCAAGATTGTCATCGTCTGTTGCATGCTACACAACCTGGCAGTGCGGAAGGAGTTGCCTCTCATCCTGGATGACGATGACCAACGTCCGCCACCTGTGGAAGATCCTGGCCTGGGTCACGATGCCAGTGAAGATGATGATGATGATGATGGTGATGTCCGCACACAGCTCATCACCAACTTCTTCAGCTGAATGTGAGTCTCCAGAGGGTTGTAATGTCAATGATTTGAGTTTGTATGATATGTGTTTGTGGTGCTCTGGTGCTGTTTGAGTGTGGCCATGTGCTACTTGACTGGATGCGTGCAGCGATGTGTCCTTGCAGGTGGTCTGTACTGCCCAACAGTGTTGACATGCTAACTTGGTTTTGTGTAGTTATCTCGTGACATGTATTAGACATGAGTATTGCCGTTCTGTGCTGTTCTTCAGTGGTTTTGACTGTGTGTCATGTCTGTCCTTCACAGGGTGCTGCCGGAGTTGTTTGATCAACTTGGATCCCACGAATCCATGATTCAACTTCCAAGGTGGAAGCAGTCGTTTCCCTACAGGTGATGTGCCACACACCACTGGACTTTCTATCTTCTGCACTTTTTGACTTTGTGGCCACAGCCAGGTTGGATTAGCTAGCATTTGTAGTGGAAACAACATGTTGCAAATGTGTAATAAACCTGTGCTTCACTTTGGGATGTGCGTTGTCTGTAGTCACACATCTGACTGACATTTGCTTACTGCACCTGTAGTCTAGTTGACACAGACTGTGAATAGGTGGCGTGTCTGTGCATTCCACTGTATTTAGTTGCAACATCAGTATAGGTGATGAGTCTGATGGCCCTGGTGTGTATGTGTTGTGTGGCCCTAGTGGTGTGTCTCCCTCATATGTGTCACGTCGCCATGACTGACATGACGGTGTTGGACTTGCTGTAGCAGTTAGCATGCAGTGTCATTTTTCTGATCACCATCTCCATGACAGAGAGCACGTTGGAATCACAACAGAGGCAGATATGGTGTATTGGTGAGTATATTTACATACAGGTGTGAGGATGGTGCACAGGATGGTGGGTGCTGTACATAGAAATTGGAATCCAAAGTTCCCATGTGATTCGGAAGTCTTGGTAGCTGAAATGTCCAGAGTAAAGTCCACAGTCATCTGATAAATTTGGCCAACTATAGCTCCCCATGTCATGTGGGAGAGTTGGGTTGGCTTCAACAGGGCGTGCAGTTTGCACACAGAGGAAAAGTTCCAGAACAGGTGTTGGCTTCCTGGGGGATGTAGATGGCCATCGGCCTCTCAGTTTGGCCTCCTCGGACGGCCCCTCTTCTTGGGGGGGAGACCCTCAGGTGCAGGCTGCGGCAGTGCAGGGGACTCTCTGCCAGAGTCCTCCTCCCTCCCTGTGGCATTTGCAGTTGTTTCAGCAGCAGATGTTGTGGGCACACAGGGAGGTGAGGCCATGTTGGTGCTGATCTGGCGGAGGCATGTCAGTATGTCCCTATGCACCGCTGTCAGTTGTTCCAATGTGTCTCACTTGGACTCCATGCCAGACATGTGTGTCTCGACATGTGACATGTGTGTCTCGACATGTGACATGTGTGTCTCGACACGGGACATGTGGGAGTCCAAGCGGGCATGATGGGCAGCCTGCTGCAGTTGTATGTCCTTGAGGATCCCCACTACCTGGCTGACCTCTCCGGTGCTAGTCTGGTACGCATCCGTGATGCGTGCCAGTTGTGAGTCATCATGCAGTCCTGACCCCTCTGCAAAGAGCGACCTATGTCTACCACCCCTCCCACCACCCCTGGCGACACGTGCAGGACCTGCGGTGGCACGCACAGGTGACCGTGGGCCCACTTGGGTGTTGTTCCTGGGCTCGTTGTCACCAGCTCCAGTTTGGGTCTGGGTCCCTGCGCTGTTGTCATCTGTGGTCTTTGGTCTGTCCGTGTTGGCAGGGGTGGCCTGTGTGTTGGCAGTTGTTGGAGGGGTGGGTGCAGGGGGTGCAGATGTTGGTCCTGCTGGTGCTGCATGATGACTCACACCGGAGGGTCCAGCTGGTTCTTCACCATCCGAGGAGTGCAGAGGCTGATCCACACCAGTGAGCTCAGTGTTCACCGGAGCCTGGGACAGGGACTCCTCCTCGTCTGCTGCTGTGTCCCCATCATCACCTGTTTTGGGGAGAGACACAGATTGTATGTTATGTTTCTACTGGCATCAATTGTTCAAACACCTGACAGTTGTGACTGTACCTCTGGATGTGGGCCTGGACATTGCATTCTCCTAAATTGTGACAGTCAGAGAGTGATATTGGTGTAGCACATTGTCCTGCCAACCTGTGGCATGTCAATGTGAATGTTGATGTGTGTGTGTATACAAATAAAGGGACAAGGGGGGGGCTTATTACTCATGTACCAGAGTAAGAGGTCCAGCATAAAGGCCCCAAAATCAAAATTCAAAAATAGATTATGCTGTTCCCCAATGTGAGTGAATAAAAGATAAGGAAACAAGATCCAACTAATCCCTAGGCAGGGTTAGAAGTTGGAAATCCATGTATTGGATTTTAATGCCCTCACACACCCTTTCAGGTGTCATGCTTCATCATCTGGGCTGCTCCTCGTCGGGCCGGCGGTGCAATGCCCGACGGGCTCCCTATAGTAGGGGCACTTTTTCGGAGATCTTTTATCCAATAGCCGTATGGTGAAGTGCGGGTGTGGGGCCAGAACTGTGTAGATGTGAAGAGGTGATTAAAATAGGGTTCAGAGTACTTAGAACGACAAGCTTTATTCTGGGGGTCTCCTACCCTAAGTAAAAACAGACAACAAGGCTCCCATCCAAGCTTAATGTCTCGG
Organism: Calotriton arnoldi; assembly: GCA_963921515.1. Classification (NCBI taxonomy): domain Eukaryota; kingdom Metazoa; phylum Chordata; class Amphibia; order Caudata; family Salamandridae; genus Calotriton; species Calotriton arnoldi. Next base: position 1,728,675 of record CAWUFW010002548.1, on the reverse strand, counting down.
ATTGTAGTGTCCTCGTTGAAAAAATGTGCAGGTCAACATGTTTCTCGCTCAAAGTGTTTTCTACTTGCGATTCTTCAGGACCAAAAAAGTGAAACTATCTACACTAATATTTGTGACATGGAATTACCTCACAACAAGTGTTTTACTATTCGTGTACCTGTTTGAACCTGGATCTACCTGTATGGGGAAACAAAATCGTGACATCATTCAGGTTCATGACATCATACTTATTTGGCATTGTACACAACAGTGACACGTATATACTGTATTGGTGATCCTTACTCCTTATCTTTATAGGTGAATGGTGGACGCAATAGCGTTCGAGAACTCTTAAAATAGTTAAAACAGTGATTAATGGTGAGTGCCCACAGTGAGCTAATAAATTATTGCCCTTGTGGCACTTCCGTAATGCAGCAAAGATACAATACTAAGAAACTCACCCAAATCTGTATGTGAACCAGGCTTCAACAGTACCCGGTAGGCCACGTATAAGGCTTTGCTCTTATATGTAACTAACTAAAAGGAGAGAAATGTAGGACAACTGGTGGTTGCAGCATCACTTTATGTTTGTTGGAAAAACATTCTCATGGTTCATATACAACATACATTGTTCAAGTACTCATTTGAAAATCAACATAGATTAATTCTAGAGGTTGCGTTGCTTGGTCTAGATCATGCGCATTTATATAATCTAAAAAGGACAATCACAGACTATTTAGGTGCTGTTGGTGCTGGCGGTAGCCCTCAGGGCTATCCCGCATTATTCAAATCATAGCACTAATCCAACTCCCATCGCAGCGGCACGGTAACCCATAATCATTCACTGTAGTGCTCGCGTACTCCACTAAAGCGAGCACTACGCCCCCCGATTGTCCTGTCTTAATGGGACAACGTTCATCCGTAATAGATGAACTGGTTGATTAGCCTAACGAGCGTTGTTCGTGTAAGTGGGCGAAACAATATGCCTACCAGCCTCCACGAGGAGTTTGCGGAAAGGTCAACTCCCTGTAGTAAGGTCTAAAAGGGATCTAAACCGCACCAATTATCCCACAGTCAAGATTGGTGTCACTGTGTGCCATCTCTAGATACTCACGGTTTAGTTTGTTGTGCTTCGGCTACGACCTACCCACTCCTACCGGGTCCGGGTGGTACGGGGGTCAGAGGGCTCACTGTTTTTATATCGCTCAGTGTCACATGCCGGAGGCGGACCTATACGGCATGTACATTGCTTAACCAATCGGTGTGGGGCCGTGAATTTGGCTGCCATCTTTGAGTGGTGTATCAGCGTAATGGCTACGAGGCGTCTCGGGTGGAGGAAACAATTAACAAGACTATAATTATGGCGGCCCTGCATACCTTGGCCAAAATAAGGAGGGTCAGTTGTTTGAATACTATGCGTGTTATCAGAAAGTAAATATTCAACCCTTATCAGGAAAATTTATTTTATATCAAAAATCTAGTTACATATTGGTCACTCGCAAACTCCTCAAGCTGTCATATGGAAGTGGTGCAATGAGATGGCTGAATAAGAACCTAGAGTGGTCACGGATATGATCTAATCACAAGCAGTGTGTTGGTACTTGTGTATAGTAGCTGACCTTCGGTATCTGTGAGCTTAATGATATAGCTCTAAAGGGTCAGATACAGGTCATGCATATTATTTCGTTATTTATCTGCTAAGATGCACAAAATCATGACCCACTCTACTGTCATATGTTTAGTCAGGTTATAACTGAGCTCCATGGTATGTCTTCGTTGAGCCCCTTATCGCTTGTAGATAAACGGTGAACCCACCTTTGCTCTTTTGCAAATAGGCCTCTCTTGGTTATCTTAGGGAATGCTTCTAGAATAACCCATTTCAAAGAGTCTGGTGTGTGGTTATTCTCAAGGTAATGAGAGCACATTTTCGTGTTATTCTTATGACAACGAAAATTACTGCGGTGTTCTGATATACGTAATTTTATTGGGCGACCCGTCATCCCTATGTAATATAAATTACAGGGGCATGTAATCAAATAGATGCAGTTGGATGTTTTACAATTCGTGTGTGACCTCATCTCCCATGTGAACGTGTTATTAAGTGTGATGGTCTTCTGTACAGAGGTGAATGCGCAAGCTGTACACGCTCCGCATGGGTAGTGGCCTTTCACCGCTGGTAAATGCCACAATGTTCCCTGTTGGTTAGCTGCTTTCACCTGAGGTCTAGTATGGATCAACATGTCTTTGATATTCCTAGAACGTTTAAATGCGAAGCGTGGAAGATCCAGGCTCATAGAGCCTGTATTTAGTATGTTCCAGTGTTTTCTTATGGCTTTAGTTATGTGGTTGGAAACAGGTGTGAAAGTAGTCAACAGGTTAGGGACTCGGTCCCGGTCTGCTCTTTATGTTCCAAGAGACCCTCCCGGTTATTGTTTCTTGCTCTTTTTCTGGAAAGTGCTATGCTCCGTGGTGGGTAGTCTCTTGCGGCTATGTTTTTAGCAAGGATGGCTGACTCAGATTTGTATTCTTCCACTGTGCTGCAGTTTCTCCTCACCCTCAGGAACTGCCCAAAGGGCAAGTTCTCTTTTGGTGCTTTGGGGTGATGGCTGCTGTAAAGCAACAAACTGTTACGATCAGTGCTCTTCCTATACATAGTAGTCATCAGACGCCCTCCCTCAATCGTTATTGTCAAGTCCAGGAAGGCTATCTGGTTGGGAGATACAGTGGTGGTAAATTTCAAGTACGGGTTTAAGTTATTGAGCCACTTAAAAAAGTTTTGGTAGGATTCAGTGTTCCCTGTCCAGAAAACCAGATATCGTCAATGAATCGCTTCCACAACCGTATATTAGTACGGTATGGGTTTGAATCAGGCAGGACATGTTGTGACTCAAAAGCGGCCATATAGAGGCAGGCCACACTGGGAGCAAAGGTACTTCCCATGGAAGTACCTTGTGTTTGATGATATAACTGCCCCTTAAACTCAAAAAAGTTTTCTGTCAGCGCCAGTGTGGCACATTCCATAACGAAGCTGGGTGGAGTTAATGATTCCCAGGTAACTGAATTGAGCTCTTCCTCTATCACATCTAGAGTGGCTCTCTGAGGGATGTTAGTATACAGAGCTTCCACGTCTAGAGTGATGAGGAAGTCAATCTCATTAGTAGGTTGAAACTGGTCAAGTAGACGCAGTATGTCGGTAGTGTCTTGTACATACGATGGTCCATGTTTCACCAATGGTTGGAGGAAATGGTCACAAAATTGTGACAAGGGTTCTAAAACCGAGTCGATACCAGATACAATTGGGCGGCCAGGCACTGGAGTGACCCCTTTATGGATCTTCGGTAATATGTAGAAGTAGGGGGTCTTGGGTTCTTTTTTGATCAAGAAGGAAGCCTCCTTCTTACTTATCCATCCTTCAGTCTCTGCACAGTCAACCAGCCCTGTGATGGTTTTAGTCAAACGCTCCAGGGGGCTCCCAAAAATAGGGGTATAGTACTGTCTATTACTCAATTGCCTCAAGCATTGAGTATCATAGTCCGATGTAGCCATTATGACCGTTGCACCACCTTTATCTGCTTGTTTCACGGTGATGGTGGGGTCGTTGGGTTGAGGTGTGTGCATGACCAGCATTGGTGGTATTTGCTTGCCATCCGGGCCTCCTTCTCCCCCAGCCCAGTTATCCCACCATGAAGCGTGCTTCCATTGCAGGGAGTGCAAGTTGTCTTTCAGGATGTCAGTCAGTGGTGTCCTGCTGTTGGTTGTTGCACAGTTCCCAGCAGGGCCTTGTGCTCCCCCCAGCAGTTGCCAGTGTCAGCCATCTTGTGAGTCCTTTTCCACTCCCTGTGATGTGAGCATGGTTCAGGGTGGTGTTGATGGGCCAATTGTGAGGCTGACCAATATCTGTGACTACCACTCCCATCATGCTATTGCCTCCACCCCCTTCCCAGCATGCCCATCCTTCCTTCCTTTTGACTCTGCTTCCCTGTGGGGTGGGGTGCCTGTGCTGACAGGATGGCTGGGAGTGTTGTCCTGGCAGTTGTTTGGCTACAAGTCCCAAGAGTGTCCCTGTGCTTCACACAGCATAACCCAGGGTGGTGGTTCTTTGTGGGATCTTCAGTTAGGATGTGAGGCATTGCATTCTCCCAGGTGGGTTATGTGGAGTTAGTGTTGAGGGGATGTGTGAGGGGAGGTGCTTGTAACTATGGTCAGTGCTATGTGTCCTCCTTCCCACCCAGCCAGATATCCCACCATGGAACGTGCTTCCATTGCAGGGAGTGCAAGTTGTCTTTCAGGATGTCAGTCAGTGGTGTCCTGCTGTTGGTTGTTACAGTTCCCAGCAGGGCCTTGTGCTCCCCCAGCAGTACCCAGTGTCAGCCATCTTGTCAGTTGTTTTCCACTCCCTGTGATGTGAGCATGGTTCAGAGTGGTGTTGATGGGCCAATTGTGAGGCTGACCAATATCTGTGCCTACAACTCCCATCATGCTATTGCCTACACCCCCTTCCCAGCATGCCCATACTTCCTTCCTTTTGAGTGGACTTCACTGTGTGTGAGTGTGACAGCAATGGAAAGATGGCTGACAGTGTGGTCCTGTTGTTTGTTGGTGCCCAGTTCCCATCAGGGCCTTGTGCTCCCCCCAGCAGTACCCAGTGTCAGCCATCTTGTCAGTTGTTTTCCACTCCCTGTGATGTGAGCATGGTTCAGAGTGGTATTGTTGGGCCAATTGTGAGGCTGACCAATATCTGTGCCTACAACTCCCATCATGCTATTGCCTACACCCCCTTCCCAGCATGCCCATACTTCCTTCCTTTTGAGTGGACTTCACTGTGTGTGAGTGTGACAGCAATGGCAAGATGGCTGACAGTGTGGTCCTGTTGTTTGTTGGTGCCCAGTTCCCATCAGGGCCTTGTGCTCCCCCAGCAGTACCCAGTGTCAGCCATCTTGTCAGTTGTTTTCCACTCCCTGTGATGTGAGCATGGTTCAGAGTGGTGTTGATGGGCCAATTGTGAGGCTGACCAATATCTGTGCCTACAACTCCCATCATGCTATTGCCTACACCCCCTTCCCAGCATGCCCATACTTCCTTCCTTTTGAGTGGACTTCACTGTGTGTGAGTGTGACAGCAATGGCAAGATGGCTGACAGTGTGGTCCTGTTGTTTGTTGGTGCCCAGTTCCCATCAGGGCCTTGTGCTCCCCCCAGCAGTACCCAGTGTCAGCCATCTTGTCAGTTGTTTTCCACTCCCTGTGATGTGAGCATGGTTCAGAGTGGTGTTGATGGGCCAATTGTGAGGCTGACCAATATCTGTGCCTACAACTCCCATCATGCTATTGCCTACACCCCCTTCCCAGCATGCCCATACTTCCTTCCTTTTGAGTGGACTTCACTGTGTGTGAGTGTGACAGCAATGGCAAGATGGCTGACAGTGTGGTCCTGTTGTTTGTTGGTGCCCAGTTCCCATCAGGGCCTTGTGCTCCCCCAGCAGTACCCAGTGTCAGCCATCTTGTCAGTTGTTTTCCACTCCCTGTGATGTGAGCATGGTTCAGAGTGGTGTTGATGGGCCAATTGTGAGGCTGACCAATATCTGTGACTACCACTCCCATCATGCTATTGGCTACACTGACTTCACCAGCATACACAGAATTCCTTCCTTTCAGTGAGCTTCCCTGTGAGGTGGTGTTCTAGTGGTGGGTAAATATCTGGGAGTGTTTGTTGGTTCTATTTGTGCCACTGCCTTGCTGTATTTGTTGTTAGGTTTGTACATGTCATGACACAGTTACATATCACTATGAGATGGCAGGTATTGTGTTTGTCTGACTAGCATTCACATCTTGGGATGAATATCTTTTGGTTGCTGTGTATTTGCTAAGGGTGCATGGTTTGCCTATCCCCTTGACTGTGATGTGTGTGTGTTGTCACACCATATTGTGTATATTAGTTGTGTACTCACCAGGCTCTGGGATGTCTGTTAGTCCGTATACGCTCACTGGTGGTAGGATGGCCCGCACCTTCTCCTCCCAGTGCCTGAGGTATACTGGTTTTGCAGGAGGGCCACTGCCGGTGTGCTGGCTGAGGAGGTAGTCCTTTTGAGTAGGTCCCGGACCCTCCTGCGCACATCATACCACCTGTTCTGGATGTCTTCCTTTGTGCGTAAACATGGTGATTGTGCGTTCACCCTGTCGACAATCCTCGCCCACATCTTGGTTTTCTGCGACATGGGGGTCTGTTGTACCAATGTACCAAACAACTGTGGCTCTACCCTGAGGATCTCATCTACCATGACTTCCAATTCACTGTCTAGGAACTTATGATTCTTCTTTGGGGGCATGGTGATGGGTGGTGGTGGTGATTGATGTGTGTGTGTGTGCAAGTGGGGGGTGTTAGTGTAGGTTTAGCTGGGTGTGTGTGAGGGTGCTATTTGTAGGTGTGGTAATGGTGTGTGGCTTGTGTGATGTATGAGCTGTGAGTGTGTCTGTGGTTGCTGTATGATGGTGTTCTGTGCTGGCAGGTCAGTGGAATTTGCAAAGGATCATGGTAGGGATTTGTGGCCTTTATGTAGGTGGAGTTGGAGGTGTGTCCTTGTTCCATTTTTTTTTTCCTCCCTGTATTTATTGGCTTTGTGGTTGCTTGTTTGGCCCTTTTTTTAAACAAATTTTCCTTGGTGTTTTTGGTGCATGTAAGAGTCGTTCTTGTGCCCGAGTAGGACGCTGCAGTTGTCTGGTGCGATCTTGTCCGACTCGTTCCCGCTGTGTGTCAGCTAGGTTTCATATGCGGCGTACGAGTCGGTCGCGGAGTATTGGGTTGCTTCGGCTGGGTTTTGTATACGTGTCGGTCGTACGGCTTGTGCTCCGGGCGAGTCGGTCGTGTTTTGCACGCACAGCATCGTACTACGCGGGTCGGAGTTCGCAGGTACGTTTCGTTCGGGTTCAATCCGGGTGCGTGTCGGTCGGTTCGTTTCGCGTGATTTCCCGGCCGGATGGCTTGTTTACGTCCGGCTCGGTCGGTCGTTTTGTATTCCGTCCGAGTCGGTCGGATTTCACATGCATTTCATCGTACTACCCGGGTCGTACGGCGCCGGTCCGAGTCGGTCGGACTAAATTCCCGTACCGAGTCGGGCGGTATTTTTTCCGGCCCGAATTGGAATCGGCCCCTATGTGTGAAGTCTGTATTAAAAGTGAATGTTTTTAAAAATTAACTGGGAAACATTCCTGCCCTCGTACCCCTCCCCCCACCGATGATAATGGTATTAGTGAACTAAAAGGCAAGTCAGGGGTCATGTGTACCCTATATGTGGCCTACGTTATAAATATAGATGGAGCAACTTTATCAAATACAAGAGTGGTTTTGTACGGTGAAAGTTTAATTTTTTGAAGTTATATAGAGCAACCTTGACCAGAAAGTACTGGAGCGCTTTACTTGAACATCAAGACTGGAACCTGTTTCCCCAGTTCCAAAGCCAGCAACACTGGCCGTAATGCCACATCCACACCCTGTTTTGTTTCACACAGCCTGCAATCCGCCTCTTGAAACACCTTTGTCACCCCTTTGTCATTTATTGATTTACTGGGGCCCGCTTGCCAGGAAAAGGGACGTTTTCACGCTTCCCTTTTGTTTTGTATTTTGGTCCTCGGAGTGGAGAGCGTGCTCCCAGAGAGTGTCTAGGTGCTGTAAGAAGCAAGGTTGCGCGCAGCTTACAGGGAACATAGTCATGACCGGCATTAGTGCTGGTGGCACCTGGTGCGACAATGCTTGCTGGCGCCACCTCCCCTCAATGACCTCCTTCTCCACGGATTCCCTCACTACCACCCTTTGATAGTGTCCCTCAAGTCTCCATAACCAGCTCTTTGATGACAGGTAATAGGCTAGATCACTGTTCTAAATTAGGGTTGTAACTTCTAAACTGCAAGTAACTAAAGAATCTCTCTGACAAAAACAGTAACCCACTGAACTATTTCCATTATATGCACATTGTGATCTGCTTAGTACATGGGCTTTGCAGCATAAACCCTATGTGCTACCTTATGACGAGCCAAACTTCCACTAGACAAAATTCTACCTCTCTCCAGCAGCTCCCTTAATCACCAGAGTTAACTTGACATTTTTATTGCTGCCAGATAATTGCTGGAGGCAAGGAGCGCTGCAGCAGGTACTTTTAATTCCATAAATATTTGAGAAAATGGCGCCCCCTAAAGTCAGCGCCCAGTGCGGTGGCACCGGTCGCACTGACCTAGAGCCGGCCCGAACATAGTTCAGTGGTAATAGCCATGATGCAAATAGCCAGCAATTGGGTATCACTCACAGTTTAAAGCTTTCCGTCTGGAAATGAGAACTGATTAAGACAGTCTTTAATTTATGCCAGAGGCTGGTGGTGGTGGTGTGCGCCAGCATCTTTTTTTGGGGACCTGGTATTACTTTTCATCAACACAACTCCATTCTCGGTTCACTGACACAACATCGATGTAAAAAATATCGATGAAAAAATATAGACTACAAAAATATCGACTCCTATACTTAAACAGGTAAGTACAAAAGTATTGACTAAAAAAATATCGATGTAAAAAATATAGATGTACAAAATATCGATATATATATATATATATATATATATATATATATATATATATCTACTGGCGGTCGCCAGTAGATAGTTATAGTTAGGACCTATTTTCCATAGGAAATCCGCGACATTCTATTTGAAATAACACTTGCGCCGGTTGACGAATCTTCGCGAAAGCTTCCAACTTGTTGGGGCGCTCCGGTCCGCTCCTACCCTGAAAGTCTCGGGGTGATTCGTCAAGCGGGGACCGAGAAAAAAGGGGGGTCCCAAAACGCGTTTTCCCCATTCATTTTTTCATAGGATCCTTTCATCGCAGCTACAGCCCGAACTGCTGAACGGAATTACACCAAATTTGGCAAAGAGGTAGCCCTTGGTTCAGTGTCATGCCTTTTGCTTAAATGGTGTAAATCCGTTCAGTAGTTCCTGAGAAAATCAAAAGTAAAGTCACATATATATCTATGGCCGAGTAGGGTCCGCGTACCCTCCCGATCACGAGCTGCATGCTAATTGGCTGTCAAGTGGCTGTCAACACTCCAAATCAGGAAGTGTTGGCAGCCATTTTGTCCCTCGGTAGAACCGAGGGACAGAAACAAGTGCGCAAAGCGCAAAAGGGGGCAGGGTAGAAACACCCTGACCCCTAGGTCTGCTCAGGGGGTCACACAAGGACCCCTGGGCAGAAAAAAGCATTTAAAAAAAAAATTGGTGGGATGCGCTTAGGGTGCGCGGATCCCGCCGAGAAAAAAAAGAAACAAGTGCGCAAAACGCACAAAGGGGCAGGGTAGAAACACCCTGACCCCTAGGTCTGCTCAGGGGGTCCCACAAGGACCCCTGGGCAGAAAAAGCATTTAAAAAAAAAAAAATCGTCGGGTTGCGCTTAGGGTGCGCGGATCCCGCTGAAAAAAAAAAAATCGAAGCGCGGTCTCTCGCGCTCCGATGCAATTTTGCCCCCGGGTGGCCCAAGTCCCGGGGGCATGCGGGGGGTGGGTTTATATTTTATTTGGGGGGGGTCCCCGGGGCTTTAAAAAAATAATGGTGCGGGAGGGCTCTCGGCCCTCCCGCAGCCCCGGGGACCGCCACCCCCGGGGCTTCTTTTAAAAATAAAATAAAATGACCTGTGTGGGGGCTCAAGCCCCCACACGCCCGGGACCGCCACCTCCCCGGGACACTAAATATTTCAATATGGGGGTCCGTTACGGACCCCCGAGCCCCGGGACCACCACCTCCCCGGGGCTTTGCCAATGGAGGGAGGGGGCCGCGCGGCCCCCTCCTGGAGCCAGTGATGGCCCTGGGGACCACCACCCCCAGGGCCGGCTCCTGCAGTGTCCCGGGGTGCCTACCCCCGGGACACTGTAGTTTGCTATGACAGGACGGAGCCTCGCGGCTCCCGTCCTGTCATACAAACTGCTTGGTTTTGGAAGAGAGAGCAGGGAAACCTGCTCTCTCTTCCAAAACCAAGCACATTGCTTTTCCACATGGGGAGCTGCATGTTAGCATGTGGAAAAGCAATGCCGGCTCCCAAAGGACGCGGAGAGCCGGCGGGACCGTGGGGGATTGGGGACCCCCTCGGTCCCCAACGAGTGGCCAGGCCCCGGGGATGGGGTCCCCGGGGCCATTAGTGGCCCGGGAGGGGGCCACGCAGCCCCCCTCCCCAAAAATAAAAATAATATTTTTTTTAAAAAAGGGCAAGGCCGGCCCCGGGGGATGGAGTCCCCGGGGCCTTAAATGGCCTGAGGAGGGGGGCCACGCAGCCCCCCTCCAAAGATTTTAATAAAAAAAAGAAAGAGGGCATGCCCTGGGGGATGGGGTCCCCGGGGCCAATAGAGGCCCAGGGAAGGGGGGTCACGCGGCCCCCTTCCCGTTTTTTTTATTTAAAAAAAAAAATCCTCAGGCCCCGGGGGATGGGGTCCCCGGGGCCAAAAGTGGCCGAGGGAAGGGGGGCCACGCAGCCCCCCTCCCATACCAAAAAAGAAGAAAAAAAAAAAGACCGGCATCGTGCCGGAGGCCCCGCCCCCTCCCTGCAGCAGTCTGCAAACGCGCCCCCTGGCGCATTTTAAGAAGGGGAAGTAATTCCCCTTGAATTCTGGGGGTCCCTGGGGGCCAACTAGCCCACCAGGAATCTCCAGTATGCGCCAGGGGGCTGCGTTGCAGAGAGGTGTACAGAGGCCACGCCCCTTTTTACACCTCTCTGCAACGCAGCTCTGTGGCGCTTTTGGAGGTACATGGTGGGCTAGTTCGACTCCAGGGACCCTCAGGATTCAAGGGGACTTAATCCCCCAACTTAAAACGCGCCACGGGGCGCGTTTGCACAGTGGTGAAGGGAGGGGCGGGGCTTCAGGTGACATGTGTGCAAACAGGCCCCGTGGCGCGTTTTAAGATGGCGAATTAAATCCCCTTCAATCCTGAGGGTCCCTGGGGCCAACTAGCCCACCAGGTACCTCCAGTAAGCGCCACGGAGCTGCGTTGCAGAGTGTTGTAAAAGGGGCGTGGCCTCTGAACACCTCTCTGCAACGCGGCTCTCTGGCGCATACTGGAGGTATCTGGTGGGCTAGTTGGCCTAGGGACCCTCGGGATTGAGGAGGAATTAATTCTCCAACTTAAAACGCGCCACAGGGCGTGTTTGCAGACATGTCACCTCAGGCCCCACCCCCTTCCTTCATCATTGTGCAAATATTCCTCTAAAATCAGCCGAACTACGAATTCCGATTTACTCACCTGTTATCAGGAGAGACCTCAGTGCTGCATCTTTGAGCCCAGTACTGATCCTGAAAAGTAATTTTAACCGTACTTACCAGTAACTTGAATTTCCTTCCATAGGATATCATTGCCTGCTTTTTGCTGAAAAAGTTTCTAAGTGTCAATTTTTGAAACTTACAAATATTCCTCTAAAATCAGCAGAACTACGAATTCCGATTTACTCACCTGTTATCAGGAGAGACCTCAGTGCTGCATCTTTGAGCCCAGTACTGATCCTGAAAAGTAATTCTAACCGTACTTACCAGTAATTTGAATTTCCTTCCATAGGCTAACATTGACTGGTTTCACTTGGAAATTCTTCTAAGTGTGGAGTTTTGGAACTTTATAATATTCCTCTAAAATCAGCCGAACTACGAATTCCGATTTACTCACCTGTTATCAGGAGAGACCACAGTGCTGCATCTTTGAGCCCAGTACTGATCCTGAAAAGTAATTTTAACCGTACTTACCAGTAACTTGAATTTCCTTCCATAGGATATCATTGCCTGCTTTTTGCTGAAAAAGTTTCTAAGTGTCGATTTTTGTAACATACAAATATTCCTCTAAAATCAGCCGAACTACGAATTCCGATTTACTCACCTGTTATCAGGAGAGACCTCAGTGCTGCATCTTTGAGCCCAGTACTGATCCTCAAAAGTAATTTTAACCGTACTTACCAGTAACTTGTATTTCCTTCCATAGGAATCCATTGTCTGGTTTTCAGCAGAAAAGTTTCAGTGTTGATTTTCACAAACTACAAATATTCCTTAAAAATCGCCTGTATGACTTAAACGCATTCTTTCAACTGTTTACAGGAGATGCACCAGTGCTGGATCCAGGATCCACCACTGAGTAAGAAAAAGTAACGATAACACTACTTACCTGCTAAGTGAATTTCCTCCCATAGGATAACATTGGTGATTCTATGTGAAAAAGTTTCTAAGTGTCAACTTTTAAAATACAATAATATTCCTTAAAAATCACTACTGTAACCAAAACGCTTTTACTCAACTGTTTACAGGAGATGTCCCAGGACTGAATCTAGGATCCAGTCCTGTGGTTAGAAAAGTAATCCATAAAGTAACTAATTGCATTTAACTTGAAATTCACATTGAGCTCAATGTTGCATTGTGTTTTAAATTGTGTTGCCCATTGCAACAACTGTAACTACTGTACTTAAAAGTCCATTGCCTATTTGCAAAGTATTTAAACTAAAGTAATTCATTCTGAGAAAGTATATTTTGTAATGTAATGTATAATGTAATTACAATGTATTTAAAAAAATAAAATATCTAAAAATAAATACTTTAAAAAAATGTAGTAAATCAGTATCAAAAAAATAAATATAACAATTAATACATTTAAAAATTGTCATTTACAAAACCTTTGAAATTCACTGAAAAAAACCATAGGTTTCAGACACGTTATAGTTAGGAATTAGCATTTAAAAAACCTTTGAAATTCACTGAAAAAACCATAGGTTTCAGGCACGTTATAGTTAGAAATTAGCATTTAAAAAACCTTACAAATTCACTGAAAAAACCATAGGTTTTAGGGACAGTTATAGTTAGTTGGACATTGCACTCGTACAAAACCCGTGAAATTCCCCCGTTATAGTTAGTTCAGGTAACTATAACTCGCGCCCACGCAATGCACTGCTGATGACGTCACATATTACATCACTCATGACATGGTCAGTGACATCACTGATGACATCACTGATGACATCTCAAATGACATCACTGATGACATCATCCATGTGATAATTTGATGCATCTTCTCACACCCTAATATAACTTTTGATACACCCACTGTAGATTACAGACTGCCATTGTCAAAACCATAGACACTCCAACACCAATTACTATATACACACTCACTGATTCTTAGGTCTACACACACACATCTACTCACTCACCCATACAGTCACTCATACTTATAGTCACTCAGTACAGGACTATTATATGCACTCATACACCTATATAAACACTCACACACCGCCAGTCATCCATAGAGGTACTCACACACCTAGTCAGTCATGCAAAAATTAAGCACACACCCATTTACTCACCTATACAGTTATACACACACCAGCTCACTTACTCATACAAATACTAGCACATTCTTACGCTCTTATACAATCTCTGATACAAGCACACACTCATCCATACAGTCACTCTCACAATCACACACTCTCGCTTATAGCTATTTATATACTCCAACACACATATATACTGCCTTTCACATATGTAGTTACTCACACATGTACCACTGGGACATACATTCACTCACTAACACACTCTTACACACACTTACCCACCCATACAGTCTATCACAGATGCACTCTTGAAACCATCCACCCAGTGAATCACCCACTCACATATCTATGCACAGAGTCGCACACACCCCACCCACACAAACACTCAGGCACCCATACAGATACTCAGACAACCAATCAATAACTCATATAGACACTCATGTAGCTATTCACAAACCCATGCAGCCACTTACACAGCAACAGACAGACGGATACAGACATTCACCCAGTTTAGTCACTAACCCATGCATTCAGTAAGATACGTTTAATCACTCACTTATAGAGTTAGTCACGCACCTACTAAATCATCCATTCAGACACTTATACACCCACTCATTCTTCAATACGCCTTTCCCTATATATATTAAACATATTTAAACTTTACAGAAACACACAGTCACTGGATGATGTCATCAGTGATGTCATTTGAGATGTCATCAGTGATGTCATCAGTGATGTCACTGACCATGTCATGAGTGATGTAATATGTGACGTCATCAGCAGTGCATTGCGGGGGCGCGAGTCATAGTTACCTGAACTAACTATAACGGGGGAATTTCACGGGTTTTGTACGAGTGCAATGTCCAACTAACTATAACTGTCCCTAAAACCTATGGTTTTTTCAGTGAATTTGTAAGGTTTTTAAATGCTAATTTCTAACTATAACGTGCCTGAAACCTATGGTTTTTTCAGTGAATATATATATAGATATATATGTATATATATATATATATATATATATATCCTCCACAGCAGGCTCACTGTTGCTGACCCATTCGGCGCATCTCACTCGGTGCGGTACCTCTGGCTGAGCCTCGCCAGTAATTAATTTTCCAAAACCCTTCTGAAGAAAGGAAGTATAGGTCGCACTCTCAGGTTTGGTGAAAGCAATCCTTTTTGTTTAATTCGCTTTTGTCAGGTTCTCAAAAAAGCCACACCGACGCGTTTCGTTCTCAACTGAGAACTTGATCACGGTACAAGTGACGACGTTGCCAACAGCCAATAAAAAACATTTTACACATCATGTGACATTAATTTGGCACTATCTTTCGTCTTGTATTGTGGGAGTTGTAGTGCAAAAGTATTCTGTGAAGTTTTCAAGTGAATTTATGAGGATGAGAAAGGAGTGTAAAGTGCAGAACGGGGAATTCTTGAAAGAAAATAGGGGTTAGAGGAGAGAATAGCAAAATTGATGAAATTAGGAAAGAAATAAAGGAAAAAGATGGAAGATGAGTCCCCACTGGTGTGTTTCATCAATCTCGCCCTCCTTCTCATGATGATTCATATTATGTTTTGTTATTTTTGTGTGGCATTTTACATTTGCATTCATCAATTTTAACAGTTAAGTTTATACATCTATATTCATTTAAATACTTTCCAACAATTGATTATTTCGTTCATTATTTAGCCCTCCAGTGGGCATTGCCATATCAACATTGTATTCTTTTTTCCTTTATGTCCATATCTCCTATAGTTTGCTAACTCTCCTCATTATCAATACTGCAATTCATCTAAAAGATGAAGAGGAAAAAGAAATTGAGTTAAAATTTGAAAAATTTAAGTTTTAGAGAGGTGTACACTTTTTTTATCATTTTTCTATAACGGAAACAATAGCACAGTCCAAATGAACATCATGTCAGGTTACAGGTGGACATACAATTCTTCGCTTTGATTCAGACCCAACGGTTTGTGTGTTCGGAAATTCAAGATCTGTCTCGATTCCCGTTCACGCAATTTTTTCTCTCAGTTTCCACCACGATTGCTTTGTGATATTGTTTCAATTGCATAAAACTTAAGCAGTTTCCAATTTCCATCGTGGTTGGACTCCATGTGTTTGGCCACTGCATTCCCTCGATCTTTATTTATTGTGGCACGCACGTGTTTAAGGATTCTCTTTTTTAATTCACATATAGTGCTGCCTATGTATTTCATACAACAAGGGCACTCTATGACGTATGGATTTCTGCATGTTATTAGTTCTTTAATTTGCCACAGTCTATTGTTTGCCATTCTGACTTCTGTTGTATTCTTTGCTATTTGGCAAACCTTGCATCCATGTCATTTTACGAATCCTTTTGTCTTTAACCACTGATTCCCTTTGTTATTCTTTTTTTGGAAGTGACTGTGGATTAGCTTATCCTTCAGATTTTTTTGCCCTTTGATACGTTACGTTTGGATGTGACCCCATTATTTTCCCTATTGTGGGGTCCAGTTGGAGTATCTTCTAGTTTTTCTTAAGGAGCTCAGTGATTTTCTTTGATTCAATTGAGTGATCCATTATTAGTCTTATGGGTTCTTCTTTCAGTTCTGTTACCGGTTTGATTTGTAAAGCTTCTTCTCGAGATTTTTGATTTGCTCTTTGCCAACATCTCCTTATGTTTCCTTCTTTATATCCTCTTTGTTTGAATCTCGCAGATGTTGTTACGCTATGCTTTTTCCATTCTGTTTCTTCCGAGCAGATTCGTCGAATTCTCAGGAATTCTCCATAGGGTATATTTTCAATTACAGATTATTTATGAAAACTCTCTGCATGTAAAGTCGCATTTGTCAATGTTTCCTTGCGATGCAGTGTAGTTTGAATTTCGTTGTTAGCTATGTAAATTTCTGTGTCCAGGAACACCACTCTCTCCCTGCTAGTCATGCAGGTAAATCTCAAATTTGCTTTTGTAGAGTTTAAGATTTCAAAGTATTCTTGGAATTCACTCTCAGATCCATCCCAGATGATTAGGAGGTCGTCGATAAATCGAAGCCATAGGACAGTCTTATTTACATAATCATCATTGTTGGGATGCCATGCTATCTGTTGTTCCCACCACCCCATCACGAGGCAGGCATAGCTCGGGCTAAAGGAGAACCCCATTGCACATCCTTTCACCTGCTTGTAAATCTCCTCACCAAACAAGAAGATGTTTTGAGTTAGGCACATGTTTATCATATCCAAGAGCATTTGGTTATGTTGATAGTATTGCATGTTTCTTTCTTTTAAAAAGAACCCACAAGCCTGCATTCCAATATCATTGCCAATGTTAGTATATAATGATACTACGTCCATAGTTATCAATATATATGAGTCCTGCCAAGGTATATCCTGTAAGTGCCGTAGTAGATCGCTTGTGTCCTTTATATAGAAATTTAGGCTTAGCACAAAGGGCATTAAGAAAAAATCGATGTAATTAGCGATGGGTTCAAGTAAAGATCCTTTCGCAGATACAATCGGCGGCCTGGTGGTTTCAAGGGATCTTTATGAAGTTTGGGCAGAAAATAAATGGTTGCCGTTACTGGGAATTCTGTCGTGAGGTATCTTCGTTCAGCGCATTTCACTCGGTGCGGTACCTCTGGCTGAGCCTCGCCAGTAATTAATTTTCCAAAACCCTTCTGAAGAAAGGAAGTATAGGTCGCACTCTTGGGTTTGGTGAAAGCAATCCTTTTTATTTAATTCGCTTTTGTCAGGTTCTCAAAAAAGCCACGCCGACGCGTTTCGTTCTCAACTGAGAACTTGATCACGGTACAAGTGACGACGTTGCCAACAGCCAATAAAAAACATTTTACACATCATGTGACATTAATTTGGCACTATCTTTCGTCTTGTATTGTGGGAGTTGTAGTGCAAAAGTATTCTGTGAAGTTTTCAAGTGAATTTATGAGGATGAGAAAGGAGTGTAAAGTGCAGAACGGGAATTCTTGAAAGAAAATAGGGGTTAGAGGAGAGAATAGCAAAATTGATGAAATTAGGAAAGAAATAAAGGAAAAAGAAGGAAGATGAGTCCCCACTGGTGTGTTTCATCAATCTCGCCCTCCTTCTCATGATGATTCATATTATGTTTTGTTATTTTTGTGTGGCATTTTACATTTGCATTCATCAATTTTAACAGTTAAGTTTATACATCTATATTCATTTAAAAACTTTCCAGCAATTGATTATTTCATTCATTATTCAGCCCTCCAGTGGGCATTGCCATATCAACATTGTATTCTTTTTTCCTTTATGTCCAAAAAAGGATTGCTTTCACCAAACCCGAGAGCGCGACCTATACTTCCTTTCCTCAGAAGGGTTTTGGAAAATATATATATATATATATATATCCAAAATTAATCCAAGTAAACGAACTCTCAAATTCTTTGATGCCAAGCAGGAAGCTCTTTATTGCTCGTTACGCGTTTCGACAATTACTGTCTTGATCACACGAGAATTGCGATTGGAACATTGGATAAATTCATGAAATATAGATAACCTGTCATGAAACCTTTATTAATTGGTATAATAAGTATTACACTTTTATCATGTATGGTTAATAGAAGAGACACGAGTAGAAGTATAACTCGTAGTCTGTTTCCCATGTTCATGTTTATTCAGCACGCTCGTATCGCCTCGTTTAAAAATGAGGGGTGACTCGGAATCGAGTTTATAAATTAATGTAATTTGGGTATTTATACAATTGATGTTCCTTCATGCGGTGCTGAATGTAGAGCAACAAGTGCCATTATATGTATTTATACTATTTATTTTCACGTTACAAAATGGCCGACAGTTTACAACGCAGGTAGAGTGTAACTTGTAGTCCTTTGTCTATTACCATTGTTGTTTTACATTTATGCACGCTCATGTTGCCGCAATTCTCGTGTGATCAAGACAGTAATTGTCGAAACGCGTAACGAGCAATAAAGAGCTTCCTGCTTGGCATCCAAGACTTTGAGAGTGCGTTTACTTGGATTAATTTTGGATAATAATGCCGGTTTTGGGCTTACCGGCAGCACGCACCACCTAACAATGGGCTCGTTCCCAGAATGACCCTTCTTCGTGGATCTAAATATATATATATATATATATATATATATATATATATATATTTATATATATAAAAAAATGTGGTTGCCACTTGCTTGGAGACGCACTCAAAGATTAAAGCAGGACCCCATTATTTGCAATAAGGTCCTTTATTTCCTCACAAACCGGCATTCATTTCAAAAGTTCAATGTGAAAGGTCCTACGCGTTTCAAAGCTCCTGCTTCTTGTTCACGGACCGGCATTGTGATTGATGGCAGAGATTTCATCGTCGTTGCAAGTCCCTCATTTAAATGGCAATTACCTGCCCCCAGGTGGGCTGGCTCCGGTGCTCAGTTCTTCAAGCATCCTGGGACTTGTAGGTTTTATTTCGCCAGTACTTTTCCAAAGATATCTGCCATACAATCTTTTACTTGATGCAAATATTAACCCTCCAGTGGGTATTTCGAAAAAGAGAATCCGGTTCAAAATAAAACAGACTTTATCTTTCCGCATTTGCGAGATTCCAGTATCTCGCTGCAGCCCATATATTTTTCATGGCGGTGCGAACTCCACGACCTAGGCTGGCCGTATTACATCAAAAAATGTGGTTGCCACTTGCTTGGAGACGCACTCAAAGATTAAAGCAGGACCCCATTATAACTCATAGTCTGTTTCCCATGTTCATGTTTATTCAGCACGCTCGTATCGCCTCGTTTAAAAATGAGGGGTGACTCGGAATCGAGTTTATAAATGAATGTAATTTGTGTATTTATACAATTGATGTCACCTTCATGCGGTGCTGAATGTAGAGCAACAAGTGCCATTATATGTATTTATACTATTTATTTTCACGTTACAAAATGGCCGACAGTTTACAACGCAGGTAGAGTAACTTGTAGTCCTTTGTCTATTACCATTGTTGTTTTACATTTATGCACGCTCATGTTGCCGCAATTCTCGTGTGATCAAGACAGTAATTGTCGAAATGCGTAACGAGCAATAAAGAGCTTCCTGCTTGGCATCCAAGACTTTGAGAGTGCGTTTACTTGGATTAATTTTGGATAATAATGCCGGTTTTGGGCTTACCGGCAGCACGCACCACCTAACAATGGGCTCGTTCCCAGAATGACCCTTCTTCGTGGATCTAATATATATATATATATATATATATATATATATATATATATATATATATATAATAATATATAAAATAATATATATAATATATATTAAATATATTAAATATTAAAATTAATTTAAAAAAATGTAACAAATAAACTTAATAAATAAAAATAAACACACAATCATTATATATGTATCAATAATTTAAAATATAAGAAAAAAAACATCCTATAATAAATTAAAACATTAAACAATAAAAAAAATATTTAAACTTACATTTCCCAATGCAGTCAGAGCAACAGTAGGGAAAGTGTTGGATAGCGGAGAGGTAAAAATTATTATTCCCACTCCAATAAGTACAACAGTAGGGAAAGTGTTGGATAGCGAAAGAGTAAAAATTACTATTCCCACTCCAGTGAGTGCAACAGAAAGGAAAGTGTTGGATAGTGAAGGGGTCAAAATTACTATTCCCACTGCAGTGAATGCAACAGTAGGGAAAGTGTTGGATAGCGGAAGAATAAAATTTACTATTCACACTCCAGTCAGTTCAAATATAAAATCAAAATAAATATTTAAAGAAATAAAAAAATAAAAATAATTTAAAAAATATATAGTTTAAAAATTAAAAAGCAAATATATTAAATATATTAAAAAGCATATTATAATATTAATTAAATATAACAAATACCTACAAATATTATATAAAATAAAAATAAAAAATTCTTTTTAAAAATACATATTTTAAACTAGAAAAGATTTACAAACAAAAACATTAATTATAACATACATGTATTTATTTTATTTTGTACCCTATAACACCACACAAATCACAACACACTTCTAAATGTAAAAAAAATGTACTTCCATAATTAACATAATTATTTATCAATTAAAAAAATATTAATAAAAAAACTAATAAAAATTAATTAACTGCCCACACTTTAACCCTATAATCCCCACAACACACACCTAAATTAAACTGTAAAAAAATAAATTACACAATTAAAACTTATTTTAAAATTAAAAAACTATTACTATTAAACAACTAATTATGAAGTAAGTAAAATGTATTTAATACCCACCCTTAACCCCTTTAAAAGTAAAAACAACACATCAAAAAATAAACAATTACACAAAATAAATATCAAATAATTAACATTAATAAACAACTATAGGAGAGTGGAGAGGTGTGGTGCAGCGGCCAGGGCAGCTGAGTTCGGAGCACAAAGTTCACGGTTCGATCCCCGGCTCCGGCGGCAGCTCAGCACCATGTGACTCTGGGCAATAGCTCACTTAATTTCCACTACGGCCCCCAGCGCCTTGAGACCCGTAAGGGTGAGTAGCTGCGCTATATAAAAACGGACTTACTTACATTTTTTACATTTTACTATATATTAAATAATTAAACACAAATTACGTCCCACTCTTTACCCCCATAAACACCACAAAACACACCTAAAATTCATTACACAATTACCATAATTATATTTTAATTACATTAATTAATATCAAATAACAAATAATTAACAATAAATAAACTTACTTGCCATCCTTTATCCCTATAAACCCGAAAACGCACACCTAAAATTAATTACACAATTACGATAATTAATTACCAATTAATTAATTAATTAATATTAATTAACAAATTACTAATTCATCGATAAAAACAAAATCTTCCCACCCTTTACACCTATAAACACCAAAACGCACACCTAAAATTAATTGCACAATTACCATAATTAATTACAATTAATTAATCAATATTAATTAACAACTAATTATTAATTCAATAATAAATTACGTTACACATTTAACACTATAACATCTAAATTAAATAAATATTATTAAATAAAAAATAGTCATTAATTTAATATAATTAAATTACTTCCCACCCTATTCCCCTATAAACCCACAACCCGCTACGGAACTAAAAAATGCAAAATTCAAATAAATTATTTTTTATAACTACAAAAAATTTAACGCATTTACTAAAAATATAAACAATTCTTATACAAAAGAATACATCACATACATTTAAAACATATACTAAAATACATAACATTAATTAAAAAAATCGATATTTTTAACTATATTTTTGCAAACCATATTAAACACTTCGATATTTTTAAAATTGATATTACTTACCTTAAGTCGATATTCTTGACCACAATGTTTTTGCTGTCAATATTTCTCACTCACGATATTTATGACTCGATATTTCTGCCAGTCGATATAAAAAACTCGATATTCTGTCTGCACACCTCAGTTCTCGATTCTAGTCTATCTACAGCCACTGGACTTCCTTAAAGAGGAAGAAAAAGATAGGAAAACAGTGCCAAAGGGAACAATCATTTGCAATGCAATAGGTCTCGCATTTGCGAGAGTTTGAACTATTGGCATTGTAAATGACAATGCTTTTTACTTATGTGTTTTGAAAACCTGCAAGCGGTGCGTAAACACGCACTTTGTACTTATAGTCGTTGCTTACAAGAAGCAAGACTGACAGTAGCTGCGCCTCTTTTACTGCCAGCCTTGCTTCTCTTAAGCAAGGACTATAAGTTCAAAGTGCGTGTTTATGCACCGCCTGCAGGTTTTCAAAACATATAAATAAAAGGCATTGTCATTTACAATGCTAATAACACAAACTCTCCCAAATGCGATACCTATTGCATTGCAAATGCTTGTTAACTCTTTTTACTAAATACTATGGGGTCGATTCCGATTCGGGCCGGAAATTTCTCCGACCGAGCCGGACCCGGAGAGATTTCCGACCGAATCGGACCCGTGCAGTCCGACCGAACGAGTACGATGCGTCCGTATGTTATCGGACTCGAGTCGGTCGGACTCCCATTGAAGTCAATGGGAGCCGGTCGTACAACGCGTACGCGGGCTCCCATTGACTCAATGGGTGCGAGGCGAACAAGGGCGCCCCCTATAGCGGGTACGCGGCGAAGCGATTCACGCCATACACGCACAGGTAGGGGGGACCCATGGGTCCCCCCTGTGTGCGACTCGCGCGGCTACGCATGCAGGGGGGTCTGACACGGACCCCGAAGTACTGCTCCGACTGCTCTTACGAGCCGGAGTGCGCGGCTCGGTCGGACTGCTCGCGGCGCGCATCGTACTCACCCGGCCGGGAAACGTCTCCATTGCGCGGTGCGAGTCGAGTCCGAGCGAGTCGGTCGGAGCGGTTCGAGCCGGGAGCGAGTCGGTCGGAGCGGTCGGGACGCCCGGACGAGTCGGTCGGCGATTTCGCATCGTACTCGCTCGGCCGGACCCGCGTACGGTTCGGTCGGGAAACAGGGCTCCGAATCGGATCCGGTAAAGCCGAATCCGATTCGGAGCCCTACCGGCCGAGATCGGAATCGGCCCCTATATCTTATGCACTCCAGTGCGTAAACGGGAGTTCTACTAACCTCCCTGCAAAATGTTACCAAATATAGGGGGTGATTACGATTCCGTCCGCCATCGTCCCGGGGTTTGGGACCACCCGGCTATATGGCGGCGGTCCCGCACAACATATTACAATGCGGCCATCACCACGTCGGCCGCAATGTTAATAATGCATGTTGTGCATTTCCCTGCACTACGTGGCAGGAATCACGTGGTGCCTGCCACCTGGTGCAGGGAACTGAAGGGGGGCACTATAGGTGCCCCCAAGTGCAAAATGCACATGCCCCTGCACAAGGGGGGCCCACAACGGGCCCCCAAAGTACATCCCCACCAGCCTTTCAATGGCGACCGCCATCGACAAACTGGTGGGGATGCAGCAACCAAATCTGGCGGACGGTGCCTGCTAGGCACCGCCACCATTTTATGGATGCGGGTTGGGTCTGACAGGCAATCGTAATGATTGCCTCTGTCGGGCCCGTGGCGGACGGGCTTTTCGTCTGCCAGGCACACCGCCCGCCATCCTGATATGGCGGGTGGAAAATGGCCTTATGATGGCGGTGAACCCGCCACCGGCAGCCTGCCGGTGGCGGGTTCACCGCCATCGTAATCACCCCCATAGTTAGTATGGAAAAGTTGCAATACCCCGCAGCCTGCGGGCAAAAGGGGTGAGTTGTAATGACCTAAGAGGGAGGTTTAATGTAGACAGCAAGTGTCTTTAGGCTATGGGCCAGGCCGACCTCGGGTGGCATCGGAATGGAATCCAGCGCTGCCCTGGAGCCCAGTTCAAGGGACCAGGACAATGAATAGGACCCGTGGCTTGGAGTGAAGACGTTCTTGCCCATGGGGACTGAGGGTTAGAGACTGAAATTTTAGAAGCGGAGAGGGGGGGAAAGGAATAGGATAGCTTACGGACACCCCTGCGAGAGGTGGGGCAGGGATTTGTTTGGCTTTAAGAATAAAAGCACGGGTCGAGCCATAAATGGTTCACCATGTAATTCAGGTATCATATGTCATTAAAAATACGATAAAGCTTCTTTAAAATGAAAAAGAAAAAAAAATATATATATATATATACTACAACTCCCAGAAGCCTAAACATTGCCTAATTGAGGGGCGGGACATTAACGCATTTTTGGGAGTTGCTGCACGCCAAAGCACGAACTTGCCAAAAGCCTTTGAAAAAGGGGAAACCTGAAACGCGTCAGGCTGGATGGGAAGCTGCTACATTCTCCACCGGCAATCATCGCACAACTGTACCTGTAATAAAGGCTGGTAACATGTCGCTTGACTCGAGTGCATCTCATTGTGAGTTACCAATGTGTTGTCAAATTGAAAGGCGGATGGCTCTTCCGCCGAGATTGCACCACTCCAAAATGATGAAGAGGCCATGAGGTTGGATACACCACCCTCGTATATGGAGCAACGACCGAGGATTGAAGATGTGCGTGGTTGCGGGGGCCCAGTGGGGGCTCAATTGACAGCAGTCATCAGTGAGCTATATAATTTTAGTTGGGAATAACTGTGCACTACAACTCCCAGAAGCCTAAACATTGCCTAATTGGGGGGCGGGACATTAACGCATTTATGGGAGTTGCTGCACGCCAAAGCACGAACTTGCCAAAAGCCTTTGAAAAAGGGGACACCTGAAACCCGTCAGGCTGGATGGGAAGCTGCTACATTCTTCACCGGCAATCATCGCACAACTGTACCTGTAATAAAGGCTGGTAACCTGTCGTTTGACTCGAGTGCATCTCATTGTGAGTTACCAATGTGTTGTCAAATTGAAAGGCGGACGGCTCTTCCGCCGAGATTGCACCACTCCAAAATGATGAGGAGGCCATGAGGTTGGATACACCACCCTCGTATATGGAGCAACGACCGAGGATTGAAGATGTGCGTGGTTGCGGGGGCCCAGTGGGGGCTCAATTTAAAGCAGTCATCCGTGTGCTATATAATTTTAGTTGGGAATAACTGTGCACTACAACTCCCAGAAGCCTAAACATTGCCTAATTGAGGGGCGGGACAATAACGCATTTATGGGAGTTGCTGCACGCCAAAGCACGAACTTGCCAAAAGCCTTTGAAAAAGTTGAAACTTGAAACGCATCAGGCTGGATGGGAAGCTGCTACATTCTTCACCGGCAATCATCGCACAACTATACCTGTAATAAAGGCTGGTAACCTGTCGTTTGACTCGAGTGCATCTCATTGTGAGTTACCAATGTGTTGTCAAATTGGAAGGCGGACTGCTCTTCCGCCGAGATTGCACCACTCCAAAATGATGAGGAGGCCATGAGGTTGGATACACCACCCTCGTATATGTAGCAACGACCGAGGATTGAAGATGTGCGTGGTTGCGGGGGCCCAGTGGGGGCTCAATTGACAGCAGTCATCCGTGCGCTATATAATTTTTTTAGTTGGGAATAACTGGGCACTACAACTCCCAGAAGCCTAAACATTGCCTAATTGAGGGGCGGGACATTAACGCATTTATGGGAGTTGCTGCACGCCAAAGCACGAACTTGCCAAAAGCCTTTGAAAAAGGGGAAACCTGAAACGCGTCAGGCTGGATGGGAAGCTGCTACATTCTTCACCGGCAATCATCGCACAACTGTACCTGTAATAAAGGCTGGTAACCTGTTGTTTGACTCGAGTGCATCTCATTATGAGTTACCAATGTGTTGTCATATATATACATGTTGAGCCACTACACCCTGAACACTTTTGGAAGGGTCCCCTTTGCGTGGTACTGGCTTCACGCTAATATGCAAGAAATATCCTCCTCCTTCGAAAAAGACAAGGGGACACGGCAGGGCTTCAAGGCTCCGGTGTTACAAATTTCAAAGTTTCCTTTTATTTATTAAGCCCCTCCTTCTAAAGTAGCGTGGGGCACACCTACACCATATCTCATCAGAGAACACTCGGCCAGTTCATAGTTATGGACTGCAGATCCCATCATGCAGTTGGTTCGCAATCTGGACGAATGTATATATGTATGTATATATATGTATGTATGTATATATATATATGTATGTATTATCTACTGGCGGTCGCCAGTAGATAGTTATAGTTAGGACCTATTTTCCATAGGAAATCCGCAACATTCTATTTGCAATAACGTTGGCGCCGGTTGCCGAATCTTCGCGAAAGTTTCCAACTTGTTGGGGCGCTCCGGTCCGCTCCTATCCTGAAAGTCTCGGGGTGATTCGTCAAGCGGGGGCCGAGAAAAAAGGGGGTCCCAAAACGTGTTTTCCCCATTCATTTTTCCATAGGGACCTTTCATCGCAGCTACAGCCCGAACTGCTGAACGGAATTACACCAAATTTGGCAAAGAGGTAGCCCTTGGTTCAGTGTCGTGCCTTTTGCTTAAATGGTGTAAATCCGTTCAGTAGTTTCTGAGAAATTTGAAAAAGAAAACACATATATATCTGGGCGGAGCCTAACCACACATGTCATCGTGAGATCTGATTGGCTGTCAGCACTTCATCCTGGAATTGCTGGCAGCCATCTTGGGACCAATATAAATGATAGTACCCCATTGAAATGCATTGTAGTGAATCGAAGATTTTGAGGGTTACCAAAAGGAGAACTATAAAGGGTGATAACAGACTTTAGTTACATTAGAATTCATTTGTTGATGGTACCATACTAATTTCAGGAATTGTGGTGTGTTCTAAGGTGATTTTACCCTGTGAAAAACCTTCTGCTGGGATATCATGAATCATGTTTGAGAGAAAACTATTTTCACATGCTTGTCCCATACAGTTTTGGAAGGTGCTCCAGAAGCTAAAATGAGAGCATATTTTCTGTAAATTCACATTATCTTTCTCAGTCATGTGAGAATGAAGTCTGACATTCTCAGTAAAACATGTACATCCAACAAGGGCAAAAACTGTCAGTTGATTCCTTTGTGTTCTACTGCAGCTTCCCAGAGTGTTCTAAAGAACAACTAGAGTGCTAACAGCCTTACTTATGACAAAATTATGGCACACCTGAAGCCATCTTGATTGGAATAAACTGGTAACACTTAAAACATTTAATTTAAAAAGGAACAAAATGATGGGCTTCATTTTGTCATAGAAATTATGGTTAGTGCTGTAGAAAGAAAAATTAGGACATGTTTTAAGTGAGATCTCAAATATCTTCCTGTTATATTTCAACAGGAGCAGCCTGTCAGTTGATGCCTTTGTGTTCTACTGCAGCTTCCCAGAGTGTTCTAAAGAACAACTAGAGTGCTAACAGCCTTACTTATGACAAAAGTATGGCACACCTGAAGCCATCTTGATTGGAATAAACTGGTAACACTTAAAACATTTAATTTAAAAAGGAACAAAATGATGGGCTTCATTTTGTCATAGAAATTATGGTTAGTGCTGTAGAAAGAAAAATTAGGACATGTTTTAAGTGAGATCTCAAATATCTTCCTGTTATATTTCAACAGGAGCAGCCTGTCAGTTGATGCCTTTGTGTTCTACTGCAGCTTCCCAGAGTGTTCTAAAGAACAACTAGAGTGCTAACAGCCTTACTTATGACAAAAGTATGGCACACCTGAAGCCATCTTGATTGGAATAAACTGGTAACACTTAAAACATTTAATTTAAAAAGGAACAAAATGATGGGGTTCATTTTGTCATAGAAATTATGGTTAGTGCTGTAGAAAGAAAAATTAGGACATGTTTAAGTGAGATCTCAAATATCTTCCTGTTATATTTCAACAGGAGCAGCCTGTCAGTTGATGCCTTTGTGTTCTACTGCAGCTTCCCAGAGTGTTCTAAAGAACAACTAGAGTGCTAACAGCCTTACTTTTGACAAAATGATGGCACACCTGAAGCCATCTTGATTGGAATAAACTGGTAACACTTAAAACATTTAATTTAAAAAGGAACAAAATGATGGGGTTCATTTTGTCATAGAAATTATGGTTAGTGCTGTAGAAAGAAAAATTAGGATATGTTTTAAGTGAGATCTCAAATATCTTCCTGTTATATTTCAACAGGAGCAGCCTGTCAGTTGATGCCTTTGTGTTCTACCGCAGCTTCCCAGAGTGTTCTAAAGAACAACTAGAGTGCTAACAGCCTTACTTATGACAAAATTATGGCACACCTGAAGCCATCTTGATTGGAATAAACTGGTAACACTTAACACATTTAATTTAGAAAGGAACAAAATGATGGGGTTCATTTTGTCATAGAAATTATGGTTAGTGCTGTAGAAAGAAAAATTAGGACATGTTTCAAGTGTGATCTCAAATATCTTCCTGTTATATTTCAACAGGAGCAGCCTGTCAGTTGATGCCTTTGTGTTCTACTGCAGCTTCCCAGAGTGTTCTAAAGAACAACTAGAGTGCTAACAGTCTTACTCATGACAAAATTATGGCACACCTGAAGCCATCTTGATTGGAATAAACTGGTAACTCTTAAAACATTTAATTTAAAAAGGAACAAAATGAGGGGGTTCATTTTGTCATAGAAATTATGGTTAGTGCTGTAGAAAGAAAAATTAGTGCTAAAACACTACCCCCAGCACGACACCCTACACTACCCAAACATAACTGCACTACCCTAAACCCTAAAACACTACCACCAGCACGACTCCCTACACTACCCAAAAACCACTGCACTACACTAAACCCTAAATATACCCCCAGCATGACCTCCCACAATACACAAACACCACTGCACTACCCTAAACCCTAAAACACTAACCCCAGCATGACCCCCTACACTACCCAAACACCACTGCACTGCCCTATACCCTAAAACACGAACCCCCTACACTACACAAACACAACTGCACTACCCTAAACCCTAAAACACTACCCACAGCATGACCCCTTCACTACACAAACACCACTGCACTAACATAAACCCTAAAACACTACCCACAGCATGACCCCCTTCACTACACAAACACCACTGCACTAACATAAACCCTAAAACACTACCCCCAGCACGACTCCCTACACTACCCAACACCACTGCACTACCCTAAACCCTAAATCTACCCCAGCATGACCCCTACACTACCCAAACACCACTGCACTACCCTAAACCATAAAACACTACTCCCAGCATGACCCCTACACTACACAAACACCACTGCACTACCCTAAACCCTAAAACACTATCCCCAGCACGACTCCCTACACTACCCAACACCACTGCACTACCCTAAACCTTAAATCTACCCCCAGCATGACCTCTACACTACCCAAACACCACTGCACTACCCTAAACCATAAAACACTACCCCCAGCATGACCCCCTACACTACACAAACACCACTGCACTACCCTAAACCCTAAAACACTACCACCAGCATGACCCCTACACTACTCAAATACCACTGCACTACCCTAAACCCTAAAACACTACCCCAGCACGACCCCCTACACTACCCATACACCACTGCACTACCCTAAACCCTAAAACACTACCCCCAGCACGACCCCTACACTACTGCACTACCCTAAACCCTAAAACACTACCCCCAGCACGACCCCCTACACTACCCAAACACACTGCACTACCCTAAACCCTAAAACACTACCCCCAGCACGACTCCCTGCACTACCCAAACACCACTGCACTACCCTAAACCCTAAATCTACCCCCAGCACGACCCCTACACTACCCAAACACCACTGCACTACCCTAAACCTTAAAACACTACCCCCAGCATGACCCCCTACACTACACAAACACCACTGCACTACCCTAAACCCTAAAACACTACCACCAGCATGACCCCCTACACTACTCAAACACCACTGCACTACCCTAAACCCTAAAACACTACCCCAGCACGACCCCCTACACTACCCATACACCACTGCACTACCCTAAACCCTAAAACACTACCCCCAGCACGACCCCCTACACTACTGCACTACCCTAAACCCTAAAACACTACCCCCTGCACGACCCCCTACACTACCCAAACACCACTGCACTACCCTATACCCTAAAACACGACCCCCTACACTACACAAACACGACTCCACTACCCTAAACCCTAAAACACTACCCACAGCATGACCCCCTTCACTACAAAAACACCACTGCACTGCCCTAAACCCTAAAACACTACCCTAGCACTACCCCTACACTACCCAAACACCACTGCACTAACATAAACCCTAAAACACTACCCCCAGCACAACCCCTACACTACACAAACACCACTGCACTACCCTAAACCCTAAAACACTACCCCCAGCACGACTCCCTACACTACCCAAACACCACTGCACTACCCTAAACCCTACATCTACCCCCAGCACGACCCCTACACTACCCAAACACCACTGCACTATCCTAAACCATAAAACACTACCCCCAGCATGACCCCCTACACTACACAACCACCACTGCACTACCCTAAACCCTAACACTACCACCAGCATGACCCCCTACACTACTCAAACACCACTGCACTACCCTAAACCCTAAAACACTACCCCAGCACGACCCCTACACTACCCATACACCACTGCACTACCCTAAACCCTAAAACACTACCCCCAGAATGACCCCCTACACTACTGCACTACCCTAAACCCTAAAACACTACCCCAGCACGACCCCCTACACTACCCAAACACCACTGCACTACCCTAAACCCTAAAACACTACCCCCAGCACGACCCCCTACACCACCCAAACACCACTGCACTACCCGAAACCCTAGAAAAGAAACCCCCACCCCATGCCCAATCCCCCTTACCTCTCACTCCTCATGGTTCCTCTCTCCTCATGGTTCCTGCTTCACGTCATCTCTGAGGGGCGGTGCACGTCGTTGTGAGGAAACGGAACAGCCTCTGTTTCCATACAACGACATGGATCGTCTACATGTTTTTTAGAACACATGGTCATTTACCATCCATACCTTTAGAACAAAATTCGTTGTAAAGGCATGCGTGGTAAATGACCATGCGTTCTAAAAAAATGCGTAGTAATGACTTCGTGATGTACAACGCATGCGTGGTAATGCATGCGTTGTAATGGTATCGCAAAGTAAAAAAGTCGTTGTAACAGCTGTTTACCGATCGAAGCTGGCCCCTGTTCTTCAGTGAGATGTTTATTTGATTAATTAGGAGGAAGGAATGTGGTTTTTACCGAAAAGTGCATTCCCGGCTGTTGTATTGTGAAAGTGTCCGCGTGGCCTGGTTTCACTTCCGGTGAGAGAGTGGAAGAGTCTGTTTGGATCTAAAGGAGTTCTGTTGTTGGACGGGGCCGGCGCGACATGTCATCAGAAAACATAGATAATGGAAAGCGTCCTCCCTGAAGTGTGGAGCAGTGCCATGAGAGGTC
>CAWUFW010002548.1:1652500-1692500 GCA_963921515.1 Calotriton arnoldi | reverse complement strand
GGATCCTGGATCCAGCACTGGTGCATCTCCTGTAAACAGTTGAAAGAATGCATTTAAGTCATACAGGCGATTTTTAAGGAATATTTGTAGTTTGTGAAAATCGACACTTTGAAACTTTTCTGCTGAAAACCAGACAATGGATTCCTATGGAAGGAAATTCAAGTTACTGGTAAGTACAGTGAAAATTACTTTTCAGCATCAGTACTGGGCTCAAAGATGCAGCACTGAGGTCTCTCCTGATAACAGGTGAGTAAATCGGAATTCGTAGTTCGGCTGATTTTAGAGGAATATTATAAAGTTCCAAAAATCCACACTTAGAAGAATTTCCAAGTGAAACCAGTCAATGTTAGCCTATGGAAGGAAATTCAAGTTACTGGTAAGTACGGTTAAAATTACTTTTCAGGATCAGTACTGGGCTCAAAGATGCAGCACTGAGGTCTCTCCTGATAACAGGTGAGTAAATCGGAATTCGTAGTTCGGCTGATTTTAGATGAATATTATAAAGTTCCAAAACTCCACACTTAGAAGAATTTCCAAGTGAAACCAGTGAATGTTAGCCTATGGAAGGAATTTCAAGTTACTGGTAAGTACTGTTAAAATTACTTTTCAGGATCAGTACTGGGCTCAAAGATGCAGCACTGAGGTCTCTCCTGATAACAGGTGAGTAAATCGGAATTCGTATTTCGGCTGATTTTAGAGGAATATTATAAAGTTCCAAAACTCCACACTTAGAAGAATTTCCAAGTGAAACCAGTGAATGTTAGCCTATGGAAGGAAATTCAAGTTACTGGTAAGTACGGTTAAAATTACTTTTCAGGATCAGTACTGGGCTCAAAGATGCAGCACTGAGGTCTCTCCTGATAACAGGTGAGTAAATCGGAATTCGTAGTTCGGCTGATTTTAGAGGAGTATTATAAAGTTCCAAAACTCCACACTTCTCTATGGAAGGAAATTCAAGTTACTGGTAAGTACGGTTAGAATTACTTTTCAGGATCAGTACTGGGCTCAAAGATGCAGCACTGAGGTCTCTCCTGATAACAGGTGAGTAAATCGGAATTCGTAGTTCGGCTGATTTTAGAGGAATATTTGCACAATGGTGAAGGAAGGGGGTGGGGCCTGAGGTGACATGTCTGCAAAAACGCCCTGTGGCGCGTTTTAAGTTGGAGAATTAATTCCTCCTCAATCCCGAGGGTCCCTTGGGGCCAGCTAGCCCACCAGGTACCCCAGTATGCGCCAGAGAGCTGCGTTGCAGAGAGGTGTTCAGAGGCCACGCCCCTTTTTACAACACTCTGCAACGCAGCTCCGTGGCACTTACTGGAGGGCTAGTTGGCCCCCAGGGACCCTCAGGATTGAAGGGGATTTAAATCCCCATCTTAAAACGCGCCACGGGGCCTGTTTGCACACATGTCACCTGAAGCCCCGCCCCCTCCCTTCACCACTGTGCAAACGCGCCCCGTGGCGCGTTTTAAGTTGGGGGATTAAGTCCCCTTGAATCCTGACTTTCCCTGGGGACCAACTAGCCCACCAAGTACCTCCAGTAAGCGCCACAGAGCTGCGTTGCAGAGAGGTGTAAAAAGGGGCGTGGCCTGGACCACCTCTCTGCAACCCAGCCCTGTGATGCTTACTGGAGGTACCTGGTGGGCTAGTTGGCCCCCAGGCACCCCCAGTATTGAATGGGAATTATTTCCCCAATTTAAAACGCGCCACAGCGCGCGTTTGCAGAGTGGTTAAGGGAGGGGGCGGGGCCTGATGCTCGATCGCGTCTTTTTTTTTTTTCTTTTTTTTTTGAAGGGGGGCTGTGTGGCCCCCCTTCTTTTTTAGTTTTTGGGGCCCTGGGGACCCCATTCCCCAGGGCCTGATGCCTTTTCCCTTTTAAAAAAAAAAAAAAATACTGTAGGGGAAGGGGGCCGCGTGGACCCCCTCCCGTGGCCTATTCCGGCCCCGGGGACCCCATCCCCCGGGGCATGCCCACTTTTTTAAAAATAATTTTGGAGGAGGGGAGCTGCGTGGCCCCCCTCCTAAGGCCTCTATTGGCCCCAGGGACCCCATCCCCCGGGGCCGGCCTTTTTAAAAAAAATTTTTATTATTTTTGCGGAGGGGGCCGCGTGGCCCCTCTCCCGGGCCACTACTTGCCCGGGGACCCCATCCCCCGGGGCTGGCCCTATCCTTTGGGGTCTGTGGGGGGACCCCAACTCCCCCACGGACCCTGCCGGCTCCCCGCGTCCTGCGGGAGCCGGCATTGCTTTTCCACATGGGGAGCTGCTAACATGCAGCTCCCCGTGTGGAAAAGCAATGTGCATTGGATATTGGAAGAGAGAGCAGGTTTCCTCTATGGCTATGCAGGCAATAGGCACCAAGTCACATGTCAATCAATCGCTTTATTTAAACGTCACTTTCTTGCGACGCATTTATGTGATCAAGGCCACCTTGTTGGCCGAAACGCGTCATGTTCGAGTTTTGCACTTATTACATGGAACAATAAATATGCTACTGCGGCCGGCAGTATCAGCATAAGAAGTAGTTGTCCGTCTCTCTTTTCGGTGCCGGGATGCACCTTTGAGTGGTAATTGGATATTACCTGAGGAAGATTGGCTTGATTTTCCCGCGTCGGACCCCTCGCCCAGAAGTTGGATGTCCATCCTTCAAGCCACATGGATTGGTAGCTTTACGGAAGCTTTTACATGGACAGCCCCCTGCAGGATGGTGATTGACGTTTCCCGTTTGTGATACCGGAGGTGCTCTCATCGCGTCGGAGGACTCGTGGGGACGCCTAGGCTGTCACAGTAAGTCGGGAGTGAGATTATCACACATTGCAGGCGGGGAGGTGCTGTGAACTGCAGAGCCAGTGGGTATAAACTTTATAGATTGCCCCATTTGCGTAATAATTACCATTAACTTCAAGTGCAATGTCGGACGAGGCGTTGCAAGAGAGAGAGAAGGCAGCAGATGAGTTGTTTAACAATTTACCTAAAATTACTGACAACAGCAACCGGAGAATAAAGGAACCGGAGCAGGGCTCCGATGTGAAAAGTCTACTAAAGGCTTTAGAGAAAAATAACCGTAGCGAACTCACGAAGTGGTGGGAAATTAAAAGCTTGGAAAAATATCATGAGGCTGGACGAGTGCCGAGAGGACTTAGAATCATGTTGGCCCCCAGCTTCGAAAGTCCGAATCCACTTCTCTTG
This sequence comes from Calotriton arnoldi, assembly GCA_963921515.1. Classification (NCBI taxonomy): domain Eukaryota; kingdom Metazoa; phylum Chordata; class Amphibia; order Caudata; family Salamandridae; genus Calotriton; species Calotriton arnoldi. Next base: position 1,689,315 of record CAWUFW010002548.1, on the reverse strand, counting down.
AAAGACTGGGCTGATAGCAATTTGGAAGCCTCAATGCGACTTGTTTGTCTTCTGGTTAAATATGCCAAAATAGACAGAGCTGTGAATATCCAAGAAATTTCACGTATCAAAAATGAAATAGAACTGCTTACGACTCCCAACAACAAGGAGTCCATTGACAAAAGCATTAAAGAAATGTCGGACCGAATCAAGAAGCAAGAGGAAGTAATAAAGGCCAGAAAAGCATTTAAATTCGCCCGTGATAAAAATGACTACGAGCAAGGACAAGTATTTACTTTTGCCCGAAAGTATGATTTTGTAAAAAAACAAAAAGGGATTATCCAGACACAAAAGCAATCCCAAGTGAATTTTAATGTATCAGAAAACGCCATGGCCTCCACTTCTGATGTCAGTACTATACCCAGTGATACTGAATCAGACCTCAGTGGAGGTGCGGAAGGAAATACGACAACAATGGGCCCTTTATCCTATGCAGAGGAAATTGATTTTATCAGAGAACAGAGAAAAATGTCATTACGACCGAGGAATTTAAATCCACAATCCGCAAGAACAGAAACCATCGGAGGCGGCAAAGGCGTAAATGCGTCAAACTCAAGAGGCAGAGGTCAGCAGAGAAAGAAGAAAAACTGGCAATGACACCGAGCACAATTGATAAAACAATTGTGAACCTCACCGATATTCAACTCAATGCAGCGGAAAAACAACTCCTAGCGTTGGGATTAAGCTTTTGTCCTGAAAGTAATTTTAATTATGTGGAAACAAGAGTCGACGTATATAAATTTATTCGTAAACTTAAGTTGACTAAATTTTTTACCATCAAAAATCATGGTAAGATAACACAAGACAAACCTCCAAGAGCCTTACATTCTGGACTTACTGTGGATCAAATTCCGTTGCTTTCCACACTACATGCCTTGCAAAATGAATCTATAGAAACCAGGGAGTCTATGCCCAATACACAGGAAATGGCGGACGCCGAGGATATTATTATTTCGGCCCCTGGAAATAGTCCATTCAAAGCACCATCTTCTTTTGTGCCCATCATGCCCCGGGATGCGCTGGATATTTTCCATGAACGCGTCACAGATAAACTTAAAGCACTATACCGCAGAACTAAAAATGTGAAACCTAAATCAAAGCAAAAAAGTACCCAGCAATATTTTCAACTAATGGACAAACTAAAAAACAATGCATCAGTCGTGATTAATAACTCCGACAAAGGAGGCAATATTGTCCTATGGGATAAGGCAAAATACAAGATGGAAGCATTCAGACACATCAATGACATGGAGTGTTATGAACTTTCCAATGCTGCAAACGTTAGAAAGATCAGTAAGGAATACAAAGACGATCTTAACATCTGGAAAAGGGAACGGCTTATCACGAAAGATGAACTTAGTTTTTATACAAAGAATTTCCTATTCTGCCCACTTTTTATCTAATTCCCAAAATCCACAAAGAAATGGATCCTGTTCCAGGACGTCCTATCATATCAGCAAAAGATAGTATTTTTGAGAACACATCCAGATATGTGGATCATTTTTTTACAAGAACATGTTGTTAATTTACCCTCGTATTTAAGGGACTCTAAAGATTTTTTGGTTAAATTGAATGCTTTACAGTGGTCCAGTGAATATATGCTTTTGACTCTTGACATTACTGCCCTATACACGAGCATAAGACACAGTGATGGTTTAAATGCAGTTAATTATTTCTTGAAGAGACAATGCATTTCCATGTACAAACACAATATTATGCTATTGAAAATGATACACTGGTGTCTACACAACAATGGGGTCGATTCCGATTCGGGCCGGAAAAAGCACCGACCGACTCGGAGCCGGAATTAATTCCGACCGACACGTACCTGTGGCGCCCGACACGCCAAGTACGATGCAAAGCGTGCAAAATCCGACCGACACGTACTGAACCCAAGCCGAACGACCGAGCCGCACGGAAAACAGCAATCCGGCCGGAAAAACACGTGAATCGAACCGACCGACATGCACCCGGAACAAATCCAACCGAAACGTACACGCGAACTCCAAACCGCAAAGTACGATGCAAGGCGCGAAAACCACGACCGAGTCGTACGGAGGACAAGCCGTACGACCGACACGCATAGAAAACTGCGAGCCGAAGTAACACAAAACACCGCGACCGACGCGTACCCAGCATAGAAAACTGCACAAACACAGCGTGAACGAAACGGAGAAGACCGTACGAGACAACTGCAGGGTCCGACTCGGTCACAAGAACGTTTCCAACATGCACAGAAAGTACTAAGGAAAAATACACAAAAAAAGGCCAAACAAGCAATTACAAAGCCAATAAATACTGGGGTGGGGTGGGGACAGAGAACAAAGACACACCCACAACTCCACCCATATAAAGGACACAAATCCCAACCATGATCCTTTGCAAATGCTATTCTACTGCCAGCACTCAACAGACAGCAACCACACACCCACAGCTCATCCCTCACACAAGCCACACACCATCAGCACACCAACAAATAGCTACCTCACATACACCCAGCAAAACACACACTCACACACCTTCACCTGCACACCAACACACACATTACTCACCATCACCACCCATCACCATGCCCCCAAAGAAGAATCACAAGTTCCTAGATTGTGAATTTGAAGTCCTGGTAGACGAGATCCTCAGGGTAGAGCCACAGCTGTTTGGCACACTGGTCCAACAGACACCCATCTCCCAGAAAACAAAGATGTGGGAGAGGATCATCAACAGGGTGAACGCACAATCACCATGTCTGCGCACAAAGACTGACATCCAGAACAGGTGGTATGACGTGCGCAGGAGGGTATGGGAGCTGCTGAAGAAGGACTACCTCCTGAGCCAATACACCGGCAGTGGCCCTCCTGCCAAGCCAGTATACCTCAGGCCCTGGGAGGAGAAGGTGCGGGCCATCCTTCCGCCAGTGAGCGTCTATGGACTAGAAAACATCCCAGAGCCTGGTGAGTACACAACAAATGTACACAATATTCTGCCACAATACACACACACATCACTGTCAAGGGGAGAGTCAAACCATGCACTCTTAGCAATTACACAGCAACCAGAACAGAATCATCCCAAAATGTGTATGTCAGTCAGATAAACACAACACATGCCATCTCAAAGTTACATTTAACCGTGTCATCACATGTACAAACACAACTACAACTACAGCTAGGCAGTGGCACAAATATAACTAACAAACACATCCAGACATGTAGCCACCACTACAACACCAACACACAGTGAAGACCACTGAAAGAAAGGAATTCTGTGTATGCTGGGCAAGTCAGTGTAGCCAATAGCATCATGGGAGTCGTAGTCACAGATATTGCTCACCCCCACAACTGTCCCATCAACACCACCATGAACCATGCGCACATCACAGGGAGTGGAAAAGGACTCACAAGATGGCTGACACTGGCTACTGCTGTGGGGAGCACAAGGCCCTGCTGGCAACTGTGCAACAACCAACAGCAGGACACCACTGACTGACATCCTGAGAGACAACTTCCACTCCCTGCAATGGAAGCACGTTCCATGGTGGGATATCTGGCTGGGTGGGAAGGAGGACTCGCAGCACTGACCATAGTCACAAGCACCTCCCCTCACACACCCCCTCAACACAAACTCCACAGAACCCACCTGGGAGAATGCAATGCCTCACATCCTAACTCAAGATCCCACAAAGAACCACCACCCTGGGTTATGTTGTGTGAAGCACAGGGACACTCTTGGGACTTTTAGCCAAACAACTGCCAGGACAAAACTCCCAGCCATCCTGTCAGCACAGGCAGCCCACCCCACAGGGAAGCAGAGTCAAAAGGAAGGAAGTATGGGCATGCTGGGAAGTGGGTGGAGGCAATAGCATGATGGGAGTAGTAGGCACAGATATTGCTCAGCCTCACAACTGGCCCATCAACACCACTGACAACCATGCTCACATCACAGGGAGTGGAAAAGGACTCACAAGATGGCTGACACTGGCTACTGCTGTGGGGAGCACAAGGCCCTGCTGGCAACTGTGCAACAACCAACAGCAGGACACCACTGACTGACATCCTGAAAGACAACTTCCACTCCCTGCAATGCAAGCACGTTCCATGGTGGGATATCTGGCTAGCTGGGAAGGAGGACTCACAGCACTGACCATAGTTATAAGCAGCTCACCTCACACACACCCTCAACACAAACTCCACATAACCCACCTGGGAGAATGCAATGCCTCACATACCAAATGAAGATCCCACAAAGAACCACCACCCTGGGTAATGCTGTGTGAAGCACAGGGACACACCTGGGACTTGTAGCCAAACAAACGCAAGGACAACACTGTCAGCCTTCCTGTCAGCACAGGCACACTACCCCACAGGGAAGCAGAGTCCAAAGGAAGGAAGTACGGGCATGCTGGGAAGGGGGTGTAGGCAATAGCAGGATGGGAGTTGGAGTCACAGATACTGCTCACCCTCACAAGTGGCCCATCAACACCACTCTGAACCATGCTCACATCACAGGGAGTGGATAAGGACTGACAAGATGGCTGACACTGGGTACTGCTGGGGGGAGCACAAGGCCCTGCTGGGAACTGTAACAACCAACAGCAGGACACCACTGACTGACATCCTGAAAGACAACTTCCACTCCCTGCAATGCAAGCATGTTCCATGGTGGGATATCTGGCTGGGTGGGAAGGAGGACTTGCAGCACTGACCATAGTCACAAGCACCTCCCCTCACACACCCCCTCAACACAAACTCCACATAACCCACCTGGGAGAATGCAATGCCTCACATCCTAACTCAAGATCCCACAAAGAACCTCCACCCTGGGTTATGTTGTGTGAAGCACAGGGACACTCTTGGGACTTTTAGCCAAACAACTGCCAGGACAACACTCCCAGCCATCCTGCCAGCACAGGCAGCCCACCCCACAGGGAAGCAGAGTCAAAAGGAAGGAAGGATGGGCATGCTGGGAAGGGGGTGGAGGCAATAGCATGATGGGAGTCGTAGTCACAGCTCAACATCCCCCACCACATGGCCCAGCAAGCACACACTCACGCATGCACATCCCACAGAGAGTGGAAAGGCCCATCAAAGATGTCTGACACTGTTGCTGTGTCGTGGGGAGCACAAGGGCATGCTGGGAACTGCACACCAACCAACAGCAGGACACCACTGTCAGCCATCTTGCCATTGCTCTCACACCCACACACACTGAACTCCCCACAAAAGCAAGTAAGTATGGGAATGCTGGGAAGTGGGGTGGAGGCAATAGCATGATGGGAGTCATAGTCACAGACATGGCTCACCCCCACAACTGGCCCATCAACACCACCCTGAACCATGCTCACATCACAGGGAGTGGAAAACAACTGACAAGATGGCTGACACTGGCAACTGCTGTGGGGAGCACAAGGCCCCGCTGGCAACTGTGCAACTACCAACAGCAGGACACCACTGACTGACATCCTGAAAGACAACTTCCACTCCCTGCAATGCAAGCACGTTCCATGGTGGGATATCTGGCTGGGTGGGAAGAAGGACTTGCAGCACTGACCATAGTCACAAGCACCTCCCCTCACACACCCCCTCAACACAAACTCCACATAACCCACCTGGGAGAATGCAATGCCTCACATCCTAACTCAAGATCCCACAAAGAACCTCCACCCTGGGTTATGTTGTGTGAAGCACAGGGACACTCTTGGGACTTTTAGCCAAACAACTGCCAGGACAACACTCCCAGCCATCCTGCCAGCACAGGCAGCCCACCCCACAGGGAAGCAGAGTCAAAAGGAAGGAAGGATGGGCATGCTGGGAAGGGGGTGGAGGCAATAGCATGATGGGAGTCGTAGTCACAGCTCAACATCCCCCACCACATGGCCCAGCAAGCACACACTCACGCATGCACATCCCACAGAGAGTGGAAAGGCCCATCAAAGATGTCTGACACTGTTGCTGTGTCGTGGGGAGCACAAGGGCATGCTGGGAACTGCACACCAACCAACAGCAGGACACCACTGTCAGCCATCTTGCCATTGCTCTCACACCCACACACACTGAACTCCCCACAAAAGCAAGTAAGTATGGGAATGCTGGGAAGTGGGGTAGAGGCAATAGCATGATGGGAGTCATAGTCACAGACATAGCTCACCCCCACAACTGGCCCATCAACACCACCCTGAACCATGCTCACATCACAGGGAGTGGAAAACAACTGACAAGATGGCTGACACTGGCAACTGCTGTGGGGAGCACAAGGCCCCGCTGGCAACTGTGCAACAACCAACAGCAGGACACCACTGACTGACATCCTGAAAGACAACTTCCACTCCCTGCAATGCAAGCACGTTCCATGGTGGGATATCTGGCTGGGTGGGAAGGAGGACTTGCAGCACTGACCATAGTCACAAGCACCTCCCCTCACACACCCCCTCAACACAAACTCCACATAACCCACCTGGGAGAATGCAATGCCTCACATCCTAACTCAAGATCCCACAAAGAACCACCACCCTGGGTTATGTTGTGTGAAGCACAGGGACACTCTTGGGACTTTTAGCCAAACAACTGCCAGGACAACACTCCCAGCCATCCTGTCAGCACAGGCAGCCCACCCCATAGGGAAGCAGAGTCAAAAGGAAGGAAGGATGGGCATGCTGGGAAGGGGGTGGAGGCAATAGCATGATGGGAGTAGTAGGCACAGATATTGCTCAGCCTCACAACTGGCCCATCAACACCACCCACAACCATGCTCACATCACAGGGAGTGGAAAAGGACTCACAAGATGGCTGACACTGGCTACTGCTGTGGGGAGCACAAGGCCCTGCTGGCAACTGTGCAACAACCAACAGCAGGACACCACTGACTGACATCCTGAAAGACAACTTTCACTCCCTGCAATGCAAGCACAGTCCATGGTGGGATAACTGACTGGCTGGGTGGGAAGGAGGGCCGGCTGTCAACCAAATACAACCAATGCAGGCCATGTTCACACCCCAACAAATACATAGAAATGCCCAAATAATGCAGGACAATGTGCTACACCAATATCAACCCCTGACTGTGACAACTTAGGACAATGCAATGTACAGGCCCGCACCCAGAGGCACAGTCACAACTGTCAGGTGTGTCAACCATTGATGCCTGCAGAAACATAACATACATTGTGTGTGTCTCCCAAAAACAGGTGATGATGGGGACACAGCAGCAGACGCTGAGGAGTCCCAGTCCCAGGCTCAAGAGGATACGGAGCTCACTGGTGTCGTACAGCCTCTGCCCTCCTCGGATGAAGAAGACCAACCTGGCACCTCCGGTGCAAGTCAACATGCAGCACCAGCAGGACCACCAGCTGCAGCACCAGCAGGACCACCAGCTGCACCCCTGCACCCACCCCTCCAACGACTGTCACCACAAATACCATCCCTGCCGACATGGACAGAACAAGGAGCACCACCAGCACAGGGACCCTGGACCAACGTGGGGCCATGGACACCACCACCAACCCCCAAGGGGGACCAGGGTCATCTGTGCGTGCCACTGCACGCACTGCACATGTCGGCAGGGGTGGTGGGAGGGGTGGGAGACAGAGGTCGCTGCTTGGAGAGGTGTCTGGTGTGCATGATGACCCACAACTGGCACGCATAGCCGATGCGTACCAGTCCAGCACCGGAGATCTCAGCCAGGTAGTGGGGCTCCTCAGAGACATGAAACAGCAGCAGGCTGCCCATCATGCCCGCTTGGACTCACACATGTCCCTGCAAGAGATGACGGCGGTGCATAGGGACATATTACAATGCCTCCGCCAGATGAACAGCAACCAGTCTACACCTCCCTGTGTGCCAACAACATCTGGTGCTGAAACAACTGCAACTGCCACAGGGAGGGAGGATGACTCTGGCGGAGAGTCCCCTGCACCGCAGCAGCCTGTACTTGAGGGGCCCCCCCCAAAGAAGAGGGGTCGTCCGAGGAGGGGCAAGTGAGAGGCCGATGGCCAAGTGCAACCCCCAGGAAGCCTGAACCTGTTCTGGATGTTCACCTTTGTGTACAAACTGTTCACCCTGTTGACGGCAACACAACTCCCACACATGACATGGGGAGTACAAGTTGGACCAATGTCTCAGACAACTGTGGCCCCGATACTGGGGATTTTGTCTACCAGGACTTTCAATTAATCTAGGAACTTCTGATTGCAATATAAATGTACAGCACTAACCATCCCATGCACTATTCACACAAATGTATCACAATAAACCCACTAATACACCATACTTGCCTCTGTTGTGATTCCAACGTGGGTGCTGTCATGGGGATGATGAACGTCAAAATTACACTGTGTATGCGAACTGCAACAGCAAGTACAACACAGGCATGTGAGTAATGGCAACGTGACACATATGAGGGAGACACACCACCAGGGCTACACAACACATACACACCTAGGCCATCTGACTCATTGCCTACACTGATGTTGCCAGGAAAGACGGTGCAATGCACAGACACCACACCTATTCCCAGTTGTAGTCAAGTAGCCCACAGGTGCAGTAAGCAAATGGCAGTCAAATGTGTGACCACAGACAACGCACATCACTAAGTGAAGCACAGGTTTATTACACAGTTGCAACATGTCGTAACCACTACAGATGCAAGGTAATCCCACCTGGCAGCGGGCACACAGTCAACAACTGTAGAAGGAAGGAAGTCCATGGGTGTGGCGCACATCACCTGTAGGGACACAACAGCTACCACCCTGGAAGTACAATCACGTCGTCGGTGGACACAGTTGACCAAACGAATCTGAAAGTACCCTGTGAAGGACAGAAATGACACACAGTCAAAAGCAATGGAGAGCAGGACAGAACAGCAAAACTCATGCACAATACATGTTACAAGATACCCACCCAGAACCAAGTTAGCATGTCAACACTGTTGGGGAGTACAGACCACCTGTAAGCACACATCGCTACACACATCCAGTCAAGTAGCCCATGGACACACTCCAACAGCACCAGAGCACCACCTACACATATCATGCCAACTCACATCATTGACATGACACCTCAGGATACTCACATTCAGCTAAAGAAGTTGGTGATGAGCTGTGTGCGGACATCACCATCATCATCATCATCACTGGCATCGTGGTCCAGGCCAGGATCCTCCACAGGTGGCGGATGTTGGTCATTGTCATCCTGGATGAGAGGCAACTCCTTCCGCACTGCCAGGTTGTGGAGCATGCAGCAGACGATGATAATCTTGCACACCTTCGCTGGGGCATATGGGAGGGACCCTCCTGTCTTGTCGAGGCAGCGGAAGCGGCTCTTCAGGAGACCAAATGTCCACTCAATCACTCTCCTTGTTACACTTTAGGGTCCTGGTTAGACACGGCACACCGTAGACACTACATTACCCAGAATGCAACACTAGGGAGAATGATTGTGTGCGCTCACAGACTCACCACGTGACCTTGTGGGGGGATAAAGACAGCCCCTTCCCAAGCGCAGGTGCTTGGCAATCGTTCTACCTGCTGGACCACGCCTTGCTTCACCTGTGCCTTGTTTCCTGTTCGAGGAATAGAGATCGAGTGTTTGTCTATCTGAGGTCTCCCGTGGTTTGAACGCTCTCCTGCCTGCTGCTTTACCGGACGGCTCTCTCTAGGCTCCCTCGCAGTTCGACGAGAGAGTTATTCATGTTTCGCGAGTCTCACGTTCTGATATATATTTACACTATCGTTCCTATTAGGGAGCAGGATTTATTGGCTCTCCTTCGCCTAATTTTTATGAGTGTCGTGTGCGCGCACTACCTCTTATTTTTTGTGTTCTAAACCCGGAAAGGTTTTACCGCTACTAGATAGTTAGCGGTCTTTGTTTATTAGTATCCAGTCCTCGCACTAATTCCCCCTACCCTGTTGGAATTGGATTCAACCCTCTGCACCTCCTGGATTGAGTGGATCCTTGGAAGTTGGACTTCTGGATGGCCTGAACTCCTGACACTGAGTCGCTGTGAACTTAACCGTTGCTTGGTGAGGATACCTGCTGGCTAGAAGTTGGTCTAAACTTACGGCGATTAACGGCTGTTATACTGGTGAGTCTGGGGTCGTACACAACTAGTGAAGGGGTTATAATCTAAACAGGAGGTGGGTGGTTAAAATAGGAACATACATTTGTCACTCATCTGCATTTCTTTTGTCTATTCTGTTGTAGCACCTCAAGGCTTCTTCTCTGCCCCTTCTGAGAGTCCTGTGGAAAACCTTGCTCTTGCCCTCACTCTGGTGGTCCTGAGATGTCTCTTCTCTCCCTTGTGGGTAGACAACTAGTAATCCGGTAATATCCTGATCTGGTGATACCCCGGGGGAGAGTGGAGGTCCTTCTTCGCTCCCGAGGAAATTGGCACTCTACCGAGTACACAGGAGAACCCGACAGATTGCCAAGCCCACGTTTCATTTTTCCCCTGAGCGGAGATGGACATAGCGGACACATTTGACATGCTCCAGGGTGGAGCTATGTCCGCTGATAATCCTGTATTAACTATGAACGAGTTAGTTGCAGTAGTAACCAGTTTGCAACAGGAACTCAGGGCTGTAAAAACTGAGAATTCTAGATTAACGGCTGAACTGAACACGGTGAAGGCCCAAACGCAAGATGACCCCAGCCTCATGGCTAATACAGTCAAGCACAAAAAGACCTATATACAACCTGCCCGCTTTCCGGGTCCTACCCCTCCTACTGTCCCCACTTCCTTCGCGTCCTCTAGCACACCCACAGCTCCGGTGAATGTAACAGTGGTTACTCCACCGCAAACACCATTAGCGATGCCTGAGAGATTCAATGGAGACAATACTAGATATTCGGTATTCATGAACCAATGTCAGTTACAGTTTTTGTGTAGAGCAGCCTCGTTTCCCGACGATGCCGCAAAAGTGGCTTTCATCATTTCCTATCTGACGGGTAATGCAGCCTTGTGGGCTGTGCCGCTGGTGGAAAATAATGATCCAGTCTTGTATGATTTAGTAAGCTTCAAGGACAGCATGAAGAATTTGTTTGCTCGTCACTCCTACATGCAGGCGAGTGATAACGAATTGTTAGGATTAAAGCAAGGTTCAAAAGATCTGTTGAGTTATATCACTACCTTCAATCGACTAGTGGCTGAAACGCAATGGCCGGAGGAGAAACGAACTTCCTTATTTTATAGAGGGCTGCGTGATGAGTTGAAGGATGTTTTATCACAGATAGTGACCCCTCCAGAAGACTGTCCTTCTTTTATTGACTTGGTGGTTAAACTGGATCATAGGTTGAGTGAACGGAAGGGAGAACGCACAAAGGGGGATTTCCCTCGTTTTCTGGTACCTCGCATTGAGAAGAAGGAAATCAAGGATAGTGTAGAACCTATGCAGATAGGTGGGATTCGTGGCCCACTGTCCCGAGAAGAACGCGATAAGAGGAGACGACTAGACCTATGTCTTTACTGCGGAAAAGGGGGACACTACGCCAAGGACTGTAGTGTTAAACCGAAGGTAGGACCCCGACTGCCTGGGGGGAAGATGGGATTCGCAGTCCAATCGGAAAACTACTAGACTTGGAGAGATCTGAGACCAGCTCTTCAAGTCCTAAAACCCCATGGGTCTCTTTATTCCTTGCCAATACCTCCACGGTCGTCCCTAAACATTTTACGATTTCAGTAGTATTGGTAATGCCGTCCCAGTGCAGAATCCCCTTATCGATCATGCTAGACTCTGGGGCAACTGGGAATTTCTTGGACATCACGTTGGCAAAAAGTCTCGGGATAGAATTCCTACAGAAAACTCACCCTGAAAAGGTGAGGGCCGTAGATGGCACAGAGTTATCATCTGGCTTAATACACTATCACACTTCCGCTCTGACCATGGTCTGTGATAACGGGCATACCGAGAAGATACGATTTGATTTAATTGATACACCCAATTTTGGCGCCATTCTGGGAGTGCCCTGGTTACAGACTCACAACCCTCACATTGACTGGGTTACCCGAAAGGTAACATTACGTTCCTCTCATTGTATGTTGCACTGTTACCATGATTCCTTACCTGTCAGCCCCTCACTTAGTTGCGCGCTCACGGATTTAGGAAATACCACCTTGCCTGCAGAATACCATGAATATAAAGTGGTCTTTGACGAGGCCAAAGCTGTAGCATTACCACCGCACAGGCCTTTTGATTGCCGTATCGATTTAGTACCAGGTGCCACCTTGCCGGTCAGCCGAGTATACGCATTGACAGAACCAGAAAGCCAGTATTTGTATGACTATCTCCAAGACATGTTGCAAAAGGGTTTTATACGCCATTCCACCTCGCCTGTCTCATCCCCTCTGTTTTTTATACCAAAACGTGAAGGGGGTTTGAGAGCCTGCCTGGATTATAGAGCATTGAATAAGGTGACTGTAAAAAACAAATATCCTCTCCCTCTTATTTCCGGGCTCTTAGACCAAGTACGAAAAGCCAAAATCTTCACCAAACTCGATTTACGAGGAGCTTATCATCTGATTAGGGTAAAGGAGGGAGATGAATGGAAGACGGCATTTCGCACGAAATACGGGCTGTATGAATATTGTGTGATGCCTTTCGGGTTGTGCAATGCACCCGCAGCCTTCCAGTTTTTTATCAACGAAATATTGAGAGAATACCTTGATGTGTTTGTCATCGTCTACATCGACGATATTTTGGTTTATTCCCAAAACAAAAAAGACCACATCACTCATGTGAAGCTCATACTTCAACGCCTATGTGAAAACCATCTGTTTGCCAAACTGGAGAAATGCATCTTCCATACACAAAAAGTAGATTTCCTAGGGTTTGTAATTTCACCAGAAGGTATTCACATGGACCCCGCCAAGGTATCGGCCATTGTGAAGTGGTCTAGTCCTACCTCGGTAAAAGAGGTGCAATCATTCCTGGGATTCGCCAATTTTTACAGGCGCTTTATAGATCATTTTTCAGACCTCATCACACCCATCACCAAATTGTTAAAAAAGGGAGTTACTTTTAACTGGGATGACAATGCAGAAACATCTTTTCAAGCATTAAAAGACAAGTTTAGTACAGCACCTATTGTAAAACACGCGGATGAAACTCAACCGTATTTTGTAGAAGCAGATGCATCACAATACGCCGTTGGGGGGTCTTATCCCAAAGAGACTTTCGAACAGGCACCCTTCATCCAATAGCATACTTCTCAAAGACTCTATCCCCCGCGGAACAAAATTACACCATTGGAGAACGAGAGCTCTTAGCGATTAAGTTAGCATTTCAGGAATGGCGACACTACCTATTAGGATCACCTCATGTGATCACTATTTATTCAGATCACAAGAATTTACAGTTCTTTAAATCTGCAAAGGCACTCACTCCTCGACAGATGAGATGGGTCTCCTTCTTTAGCGAATATGATTTTCTTATTAACTTTAGACCAGGAGCCAAACAAGGAAGAGCTGACGCTTTATCACGACTAGGTAAAGAGTACAAATACATGGTTGACACTCCCCCACCCTTGATCCCGGCTAATAAGATGGTGGCCGTTGGTAAAATTGAGGGGATTACAGATGAACCTTTTTATGAGAAACTACATACGGCATACCAGACCATTAGTATAGAAGAGTGGTTAGCAGACCCTATGAACAAGATTGAAAATGGGTTGTTTTTCCATGATACTCTCTTATACATTCCCTCTAAAGAATTACAGAAAGTCATCATAAATTGGTGTCATGCACTCCCCTTAGCTGCACACCCAGGAGGTGAGAAAACACTACGGCTGTGCAAGAGATGGTTCTGGTGGCACAAAATGAATACAGAAGTGTATGATTACGTGAAAGGGTGTACGGTTTGTGCTCGTCAGAAAGCACTGCATTGTGCCCCAGCTGGATTATTGCAGCCCTTACCCATCCCTCCTGCCCCTTGGTCGTCCATTAGTATGGACTTTATCACGGATCTCCCTGCGTCCCAAGGGTTTACAGCGGTATTGGTTGTGGTGGATATGCTGTCAAAGATGGGCCATTTCGTCCCCCTCAAGAAAATACCCTCTGCCAAAGAGTTAGTAGACATATTCATCACACACATCATACGACTACATGGAGTACCCTTGGTAGTGGTGTCTGACAGAGGCCCACAATTCATATCCAAGTTCTGGCAAGGAGTGTGTACTGCCTTGCGCATAGATCAACGCCTCTCCTCAGCCTATCACCCCCAAACAGACGGGCAGACAGAACGAACCAATCAAACGTTAGAGCAATATCTCAGGTGCCTCTTAAACACGGTCACAGGGGATTGGGTACAGGCACTGCCTTTGGCAGAGTTCGCATATAATAACTCCACGCACGCCTCCTCCAAAGTCTCTCCATTCTTTTTCTCCTATGGTTACCATCCTAGATTCCTGCCTCTTTCCTTACCCCCTTCCCTCTCACGAATCCCCGCTGTGTTGGAACACCACACTCAACTCACACATATATGGAAACAAGCCATACAAGAATTAACAGAAGCCAAGGAAAGGATGAAGAGACAAGCTGATACACATAGACGACCTGCCCCTGAGTATCAGAAAGGCGATCAAGTCTGGTTGGCCACAAAAAACTTGAGAATGCCTGGTCCTAGAAAATTACAACCTAGATACATTGGGCCTTATACCATCGTGCATAAAGTCAACCCTGTTGCTGTAAAATTAGAACTCCCCCAGAGATACAGGTCCATCCAGTTTTCCACACCTCACTTCTTAAACCATATGCTCCTCCGTCCTGTCCTGAACCTCCTCCCCCTCCTCTTCTCGTTGACGGGGAAAAAGAGTATGAAGTACGACGCATACTTGATTCACGAAGGTACAGAGGGAAATTGCAGTATTTAGTGGATTGGGTAGGGTATGGCCCAGAAGATCGAACCTGGGAACCGGCTACAGGCGTACATGCCCCGCTACTAGTGAGAAGGTTTCATGCCTTATATCCCTCCAAACCCAGACCGGTGGGAAGGCCTTTGGGCGGGAGAACTGTTACACTTTAGGGTCCTGGTTAGACACGGCACACCGTAGACACTACATTACCCAGAATGCAACACTAGGGAGAATGATTGTGTGCGCTCACAGACTCACCACGTGACCTTGTGGGGGGATAAAGACAGCCCCTTCCCAAGCGCAGGTGCTTGGCAATCGTTCTACCTGCTGGACCACGCCTTGCTTCACCTGTGCCTTGTTTCCTGTTCGAGGAATAGAGATCGAGTGTTTGTCTATCTGAGGTCTCCCGTGGTTTGAACGCTCTCCTGCCTGCTGCTTTACCGGACGGCTCTCTCTAGGCTCCCTCGCAGTTCGACGAGAGAGTTATTCATGTTTCGCGAGTCTCACGTTCTGATATATATTTACACTATCGTTCCTATTAGGGAGCAGGATTTATTGGCTCTCCTTCGCCTAATTTTTATGAGTGTCGTGTGCGCGCACTACCTCTTATTTTTTGTGTTCTAAACCCGGAAAGGTTTTACCGCTACTAGATAGTTAGCGGTCTTTGTTTATTAGTATCCAGTCCTCGCACTAATTCCCCCTACCCTGTTGGAATTGGATTCAACCCTCTGCACCTCCTGGATTGAGTGGATCCTTGGAAGTTGGACTTCTGGATGGCCTGAACTCCTGACACTGAGTCGCTGTGAACTTAACCGTTGCTTGGTGAGGATACCTGCTGGCTAGAAGTTGGTCTAAACTTACGGCGATTAACGGCTGTTATACTGGTGAGTCTGGGGTCGTACACAACTAGTGAAGGGGTTATAATCTAAACAGGAGGTGGGTGGTTAAAATAGGAACATACATTTGTCACTCATCTGCATTTCTTTTGTCTATTCTGTTGTAGCACCTCAAGGCTTCTTCTCTGCCCCTTCTGAGAGTCCTGTGGAAAACCTTGCTCTTGCCCTCACTCTGGTGGTCCTGAGATGTCTCTTCTCTCCCTTGTGGGTAGACAACTAGTAATCCGGTAATATCCTGATCTGGTGATACCCCGGGGGAGAGTGGAGGTCCTTCTTCGCTCCCGAGGAAATTGGCACTCTACCGAGTACACAGGAGAACCCGACACTCCTGGTCCGACCATGTGCCTCATTGTAGCGCATCTGGGCTGGTGTCACAGGGTTCCTGAGGGGTGTCAGCAACCACGGCATGTTGGGGTATCCCGAGTCACCTACGGACAGACAAGTGCACATTAGCTGACTTGGAAAAGTGGGCGGAATACTACAGATCAGATCACACACAATGGCACAAAGTCAGTACACACCGACAAGCCAGGCACGCTGGTTCTGCATCTGTGCCATCATCCTGGGGATGCGACTACTCCTCATCACAAAGGCATCGTGTGCTGAACCAGGGAAATGGGCACACACGTGTGAGATGGTCATATCTGCAAGACACACCACCAGTGCATTGACCGAGTGGTAGTGCTTGCGGTTACGGTAGGCCTGCTCCTGGGCCTGTGGTGGTACCAAAGCCACATGTGTCCCATCAATGGAGCCAATGACATGCGGCATCCTCCCCAGGGCATAGAAGTCACTCTTCACGTCAGTGAGTCGTTGCAGTCTAGGGAAATAGATGTACCGGTTCAGGTATAGCAACATTGCCTCCAAAACATCGCGGAGCACACGGCTCAACATGGTCTGTGACATCCCACCAGCAGTCGCCACAGTATGTTGGAAGGTACCGGTGGCAAAGAAGTGTAGGGCTGCCATCACCTTCACCTTGGGGGTCAGCGCTGTAGGATACGGCCGGCCAGGCTGCAAATGTGGGGCCAACTGCACTGCCAAATCCTCAATCAGCTGCCTGGTGAAGCGGTACCGTCGGATGCTGTCCCGTTCCACCATCGTTGCCAGGTCTGGGAATGGTCTATGGACAGCAGGAGCCCTGCAGTGCAGAGGAGAAGAAAGCAAGATTGTCAGTCACCCCACATATGCGGCATTGAACACACTCAATATCACATCATACATCATTATGAGGCACAACTACATGAAGTGTGCAGTTCCGTAAGGACATGTATGGTACATACATGGCCAACATCTGTCATCACGGTTCAACAAGTGGCATCAATAAGTCCCAGGTTGGCCCATTGGATATCATGAGGCCGTGTCACAGTTCCCATCTCCTGCTGCCATGTCACAATCACCCCCCACAGTGACATGTGAGGACAGATGTGCCCCAGGCATCACAGCTCAACGACCGGTACATTCCCAGGGAGCCTGTATTGCCACATGGACACTGGCATTACATGGAGTATCATGTATACACCACAGCAAAACAACCATGACCCCCACAGGTAGTGGTTCCACTTGCCTCTGCAGGACAGACATGGACGTCTGTGACACACACACGCACAACATCAAAGTCCATGCACACACAACGTGGATGTGGAGACTGTCTCCCATTGTGCACATGAAATCAGAGACATTATAAACACTACATGCACACAGACTGTGGAGGACCATCACTATTGTGCCACTGGGACACCCTGGCTCAAACATACCGTCCCACATGGGACTCACGGGGTATGTGACATG
The DNA here is from genome assembly GCA_963921515.1 of Calotriton arnoldi. Lineage (NCBI taxonomy): Eukaryota > Metazoa > Chordata > Amphibia > Caudata > Salamandridae > Calotriton > Calotriton arnoldi. The sequence continues at coordinate 1,671,755 of CAWUFW010002548.1, read as the reverse complement.
ACATACACATACACCACCGTGAAATGTGACCATGGCACATGCACAGATATGAACAGTTGCACATCACAGTGGTCATGTACACTCTAACACCCAGGATCCTGTCCCCATGAACACGTGCACAGCCTGGGGGTGGCTGCCCCCAGGTGACACCCACAGGACAACATGTACACCAACATACACACAATAGGAAATGCAGCCTTACATGCCTTATGATACAGTTTGGACAGGCTGTGGTGTTGTAGGTGTGCCCCTCACTCCCTGGGAGCTATCTGTGGCTAGCATATGTTCATCTGAGACAGGCATGGTGACATATGCCAGTCACTTGTACAGGGATGCGTTGAACAGCAATGGACCGATCGGTGCACCCGGCCGGCCCATTGCATTCAATGTGTGCGGGTACGCGTTGTACCCCTGTACGCGTTGTACCGCAATGGACCGATCGGTGTGCCCGGCCGGCCCATTGCATTCAATGTGTGCGGGTACGCGTTGTACCCCTGTACGCGTTGTACCGCAATGGACCGATCGGTGTACCCGGCCGGCCCATTGCATTCAATGTGTGCGGGTACGCGTTGTACCCCTGTACGCGTTGAACAGCAATGGACCGATCGGTGCACCCGGCCGGCCCATTGCATTCAATGTGTGCGGTACGCGTTGTACCCCTGTACGCGTTGTACCGCAATGGACCGATCGGTGCGCACCCATTGTCAATGGCCTAGCCTGGCAACGGACGCGTTTTCGAAATTCGAACGAGTCGGTTGCTGGAAATTCAGTTGGTCACCCACAACAATGTTGCAAAATCATGTATGTCATGAAGTTGAAGATTTGAAGGATGCTGTGGGCGTGTATTGGTGCTGCTATTCCATGGATTGGCCAGATTCAGAAGATGCAAACGACTTGGACCTATCACTTTGGACACATGGGACAGTATCTGCCTCTGCAGCACATATATATTGCTGGCTGTTCCCCTGAGAGCTCACTTGCCTGCACTACATGCTCCAGGACGACATCTGCCACTGCACTGCTGCTGTCTCTGCCCCCTCTGGACCCTGCAATGGCACGTACTGTGGAGAGAGCACCAGCCTTCAGCCTTGAGGAGAACCAGGCCCTGCTGGACAGCCTACTTCCACAGTACAGCAAGCTGTATGGGACACCAGGGGAGCAGGTGAGTGTTCTGTGCAGTGCCTTTCTGAATGTGCATTTTGTCTGACTAGCAAGGCTGAAAGTCTGCACGCCACTGGCTAGCAGGCTCACTGAGTAGTTGTCACCCCCATAGTGTGTAGTGACATGCACTGGACAGGTATGGTGCAGTGACAGTGCATTTGAACAAGGTTTTACTTCCCATGCAATGATACCATGTAGTGACTTCTGGCAAACTGTCCATGGGCAGCGTTGCACTGCCTGTGTACATCATGTGCCCCTGTGATTGAGACATGTATGTACAACTGTGTCATGCACGGATATGTTGCATGTGTAGTAATGGCCTTTTCACTTTGTCATCCTCACAGGTTAATGCCCATCGGAAGCAGGAGATCTGGAAGGACATCATCCGGGCTGTCCGGTCCGTGGGGGTCTACAAGCGCCGGATCCGCAACTGCCAGAAGAGGTGGCAGGACCTTCGGGGCTGGACCCGGAGGATTGCACGGGTCCAGCTGAAGCTGTCGCCTCCTCGCAGGAGGGGCGGAACACGGACCCTGACCCCCACATGCTCCAGATCCTGGCGGTGGTGTTTCCAGACCTGGATGGGCAGCTGAAGGCCAGACAGCAGCAAGGAGGGGGTGAGTCAAAGACTGCACTGTGAACTCTGTATTACATGCTATGTGCCCTCCTCTGGCCTGGTTAAACTGCCACAGTACAGCAGTCATGTTGTCCAGGAGCCATGTCCCTCTATTGTGCACTGCCCACTCCTCATCTGATACCCAGGTGTGGCCCTTACATTCAGGGAATTGTGTCACTTGGGACTGTGTCCTTGCAGTTTGCTTCACTCAAGGTGGGGGACAGCATCTGTTTCCCTAACTCTGTTGTGGGCATCATGGGTGGGTCCATTGTTCACACAATGCCTGTGTTCGGACATGTAATCTGCGTGTTGCTTTGATATGCGGTCCACTTGCTGAGCTGAGCCACCACATGTGCCTGGGGTATCTGGCACACACCCATGCAGCGGGTGGGAACAATGTTTGGGCCCCAGGAGTGTGCAGATTACGTGTGTCACACATACATAGCCAGCTATCCACTGTCCAGGGCTCATCCCTCATTCATGTGGGGCAGGACAGTCATGCCTACTCCAGCCCATCCAATACACCTGTACTCCCACTCCCGGGTATCAGCTGACACGTTGTGCGCAGTGATTTGACCCCTCAGGTGTCTGCCTCTGTGTCAGTGTGCTGTGGATTTGTTGCCAGGACTGCTGGGGTGTTTCTCGGTAGGGGCTCAGCATGCCACTGGAGATGTGACCATAGGAGACGATACTTGTGTGTCACATAGGTGTTTGATCAGCTGCCCGTGCAGACTGGGGTATGCGAATGTGAAGTTCAGGCAGCTGTTTCCCATTCACAGCAGATTGTGAGGGGCTCAGGTTCAGAGGGTAGTGTCACAGGTCTCCCATATGTCCAATCGGTATGACCTGGACAGATGAGGGTTAAGATGATGTGTTGTGTGGGGGATGTACATGTGCACTTGTGCAGCTCCAGGACTTGCATTCCCCATGACCTACTATTGTGACACAGTGCAGAGTGTTGTTGTCTGGCTGCCAAGTCATACATCACTGGGACAGTGATGTATGACTTAGCAGTCATGCCTCCGCCATGGCATGTGTCTACTTATTGGTGATCCTGCAGGGGAGTGACATGTGCTACATGCACACCATTGTGGCGATGGCTCTCAGGACATGGGTGCATCATGGTGTCTGTCGCTGGTATGCATCACATGCATTTCCTATTTGACTCTGGGCATCCCTTTCATCCGGAAACCTGTACTGACTCAGTGGCAAGAGTTGTGATGTGTGCATGTCCACATGCTACACCGTGTCCTCTGCACTGTCCAACTACTGTGTAGGTGGTGCATGTGTCCACACTGGGGTGTTGCTATCCAACAGACACCAGACAGATGGGTGCAAGGCCATGTGGGATGTGAGTGCCATGGTTGGCATCAGACTGACAATTGGCTTCTCCTGTTCAGTTAGGGCACTTTTAGCAATGTTCAACTAATGATGCCAGGGCTTGCTCTGTAATGTGCTGTGCTCACAGTGGTGTGTGCGTTTGGTGCAGGTGACTGATGTCTGTCTGTTTCCCCATTGTTTGCAGATACATCCACGGCCACGGAAGGGGACAGCTCCACGGACCAGGAGGAGCCGGAGAGCCAGACTGGGTCAGCAGCCGAGGAGTGGTCGGAGGGACCCAGTGGCACGGAGGGTGAGGGGAGCCACACCGAGGAGTCCTCAGCAGCATCCACCTCAGCTGAGGACCACAGCGGCTCGGAGGATGACTCCCTTATGGAGGCGGGTGTCAGCAGCCACCACACCCCAGCTAGTGTTGCTGTCCCCGCCACCACCAGCACCACCACCGCCCTCCCATCGGCTCCCATTCCCCAGGTCCGTGGAGGCTCCCATGTTCGGGAGCGTGTCTCCTTTGGGCCAGGCACCGCACCCCCTGCCCCTGTGTCCCCTGCTGCCCTGAGTGAGGAGTCTGTGTACCTCCTTCGCCAGCTCCATGTAGGGCAGACAGCCATGCTGAGTGTCCTCCATGCGCACACCGCTCTGTTGACTCAGCTGGTGTCATTCATGGAGGGCATCTCATTGGGCATGTCTGACCTACAGAGGGGCAATAGGTCCATGGACTCCTCCCTGACGGCAGCAGTGTCCCTCCTCAGACAGTCCCTCACCCCTCCTGCCTCTGCTCCATCCACACTCCCCAGCACCTTACCCGTCCCAAGCACAGGCACACACCGGCACAGGCACACACCAGCACACACACGTCCAGCACACAGACACACACGCCACAAACAAAACGCACACGCACGCACAGTCAGGGGACTGAAACCAGAATCACAGGGGATGGGGCCCTGGAACACACACACGCATCCACAAGCACTGTGCAGTCCTCAGTTGCCTCTCCCTCCAAAGCACCCTCCCTTGCCTCACCTGCAACCCCAAAGACCCAGCGGCTCTTCCTCAGTGACCTCGGCCTCTTCCCCTCCGATCCAGCTGACACAGCATTCAGGGGGAAGAGGAAGCCCACCCACATGGAGCAGAGTGCCCCTCGCCCCCGGACACCCTCCCCCAGGCACAGACAGACTGAGGCCCCCACCCGCAAGTCCCCCGGAGTCGTGAGAGCAAGACCCCACCGCCGCCCTGCAGCTCAGGCACCAGGCCTCCTTCCTCCATCCCTCAGGCCCCCACTCCACAGGTGCCCCCACCACACCCTGCCCCAGGTTCCCCCACCCACAGATATACCATCCCCAAGAGGATCCGGCCTTCTCCCCCTGCCACTTGCTCTCCCGGCACCACACCCCCGCTGCGCTTGTCTGTGCCACTGATGTGGTGAGGGTGTCCTCCCCTCTGTCCAGCCCACCTTGCCTGTTCCCCATTCTCCTCCCCTGGTGGTAGGCACTGCAGTGGAGTCCACTACCACCCTATCTGACTTGGGCACTGCAGTGGCGGACCTGTCCACTCCATCTGCAGGGTCCACTGCAGTCGTGCCGGCACCCACAACATCGGAGTCATGCCCCCCAGTTGTGCCGGCACACACCATGTCAGACACCTCCACTGCAGTTGTCAGTGGCTCTCCAGCACCCACCACCCCTTCCCTGCCTCCTCCTGGTGAGCCCTGATCCTGTCCCTGCGGTGCCTGGCCTGCCCCCGGTTGCCCCTCCTAGTGGATTGTCCCTGGTTTTGTGCAGTGCAGGCATGCGTAGGGTGACATCTGCCACTGTCACCCTGTATTGACTTACTTGATGGACTGGCCATTGGCCTTTGTTATATATTTTCTTTCACTTCTCTCACCCAAATGCTGAATAAAGCAACTTTCTGTTCTCTAGTGGTTTTGATTCTGATGTACATGATGTTGATGATGCTAACCGTGCCCTTGCTGCAGTGATGGTGATATTTGGTCTCATGATAATGAAGTGTTACTGTGCAGGAACACATGTGGTCCAAGGGGAATGTGTCCTATCCTGTGGTGTATCCATGTCATCCTTAGCAACATCTGAGGGTGTCATGTGTTCAATATTTGGCAATGGGATTTCCTACTTACATTAGCAATTTCACATCTGTGGCTTCCACCCCTGCACATCTGTTGTGCCTGCCATTGTTCAATTCGTTTACTAGCCTGACCGTGTGGCCATCTCCACTGGACATGCAGGTTTGGGCATCAATGGGGAAGGACTCATCTGTGTTGTCAGTGCAACATTGCTATACAAGTGTGTTGGATCAGTGCTGATGATTTCGTTGGCACTCCCATGACCAGGCTGATGTGACGGGAGCATTCATTTGGTGCTAATTGTTGAGTGTGTGACCAAGTGCTCAGCTGACATGATGGAGCCCTACTGTGGCAACATATGGCACAGCTTTCCTCACACAGGAGTGGAGTCCCCTCATGGCAGTGTGTACTCCTGTGACATTGCCTGCGCCCAAGGTGTGTGTTATATGAGCATGTCTGTGTGTTCACTTCCGTTTAGCTGTGCATGCTGGGATCCCTAGTGTTGTACCTGTTTGTGATGCTTGCTGAGTTGACCTATGTACCCCCAAGTCTTCTCCCTGGATTCTCTGTGATGTGGGTGCAAGGCACATTACTGGTCATCAGGGTGTCACCCATAGGTGTGTTTGCTGTCAGGGCTGAGTTTGTGTGCAGACGCAGATGGGTCACAGTCAGGATTCCCCTTGGCACTTGTTGTTTACACCTGTCATGTGATTTCCAGTTTGTGTTATCTTTCAGTGATTGTGATACGTTGTGTGTGTGACTGCTGGCACTCCTCAGGGCCCGGGCTGCAATGTTGGTAGTTGTCTATGTGTGTTCTTTGTGGGTGTCCTTGGCTTCTTCATTGGTGTGTGACTGTGGCTGGGATCCCATTGGTTGGTGTGGTATTGCCGTCATGTCCATGTACAGCGTAGTGTGCAGTGTGTCAGACATTCAGGAGTCTTGTTGAGTGGCCATGTGTGATGTGTTTCTGCACCTTTGTTCCCACCCACCACCCTGGGATTGCCATGGGTGCATGTGCAATGTCACCAGTGCATGTGTGCTTCACTGCTGCACATTGTTGGAGGTCGAGGTGTGTGGTGTTGAGTGTGTGCAGATGAGAGTTGTTTCCCGGCTAGACCCCTGCCTCCATGTTGGCCTTGGCTTACTGGCCGTGCTGATTGATTTGTGCTTGTGTAGGTGTGATGGTAGTTTGTTGCTCAGGACACATGACTGTGGTTCACAGTGTGAACGACATTTAGCTTTGTCATCACAGTGGGATTGTAATGCAGCCCAGGGTCACCACATTGTGGGGGCCCTGGGGGTAGTGCTGTGGTGTGTCTGTGTCTTGCTGTGTCAGTTGCTGTTCCTACGTGCCTGTGTGACATGTGTGATTTGTGCTCCCTCTCATCTGACAATGCCTGATTGCCCACATAGGGGATTTGGATCCATGAGTTACCTTTGTGTGGCACTGTATGCACATCTGTATAATTGGTATTCAGGCGTCCTCATGTGTTGTGTGGTTGCCTGGGGACACTGGCACCCCCCTCACCTGTTGTGTTTGATGTGCAGTGTGGGTCTGCCTGTTTGTGTTTGTGCATCTGCACCACTGCATTGGCATATCTTAGGTGTGCCATTGGCTGTATGTTGTTTGGTGGGTTTCCCCTGCTGTCCCTGGGACTCCTAGGTCATCAGTCAGCACAATGATCATGGTTTGTGTGTCCCATTGCTGCCATGGTATGGTATCTGTTCACCTCACATCTACAGTCTCCACAGGGTATCTGCATTTGTGTGGCCATTGGTGCAAATATGTGGGTCTGCATTCTGATGGTCACTTCTGTCATTGTGTCATTGATGAATGTTGACAGTGTCAGCCCCCATGGGTGTTGTTTGTCTGCACATGGCCAAAGGTATGTCTTATTTGCACTGCAGTATTTGCCTCCCCCAATCTATGTTGCAATGAGACACATGCACTACTTTGCCACTGATGTGTTTTATGTTCTGTGACCAGGAATCATCCATGCAGTTTGGCAGTTGCAGCTTTTTCTTTGTCGACACTTACATTTTGGTCACTGTGATGATGGGGGTTTGGACCCCATTGCCACAATGTTCAAAATGTGCTTCAGCTATGGACCCCACACTTACCTTTTGGTCACTGTGATGATGGCGGTTTGGACCCCATTGCCACAATGTTCAAAATGTGCTTCAGCTATGGACCCCACACTTACATTTTGGTCACTGTGATGATGGGGGTTTGGACCCCATTGCCACAATGTTCAAAATGTGCTTCATGTATGGACCCCACACTTACCTTTTGGTCACTGTGATGATGGGGGTTTGGACCCCATTGCCACAATGTTCAAAATGTGCTTCAGCTATGGACCCCACACTTACCTTTTGGTCACTGTGATGATGGGGGTTTGGACCCCATTGCCACAATGTTCAAAATGTGCTTCAGCTATGGACCCCACACTTACCTTTTGGTCACTGTGATGATGGGGGTTTGGACCCCATTGCCACAATGTTCAAAATGTGCCTCAGGTATGGACCCCACACTTACCTTTTGGTCACTGTGATGATGGGGGTTTGGACACCATTGCCACAATGTTCAAAATGTGCTTCAGCTATGGACCCCACACTTACATTTTGGTCACTGTGATGATGGGGGTTTGGACCCCATTGCCACAATGTTCAAAATGTGCTTCAGCTATGGACCCCACACTTACCTTTTGGTCACTGTGATGATGGGGGTTTGGACCCCATTGCCACAATGGTCATGGCCTGCTTGCATTGTGGGGGCCACACACATATATGTGTGGCACATGTGATAGGGGGTCACATTGTATGTTCAAAGTCATGTTCAGTGTTGTAGGCATTTGACACAGTCTACACACGCTTGTCATGGTGTTGGGGGATGTCTTTTTCTTGCATTCCCTAGGTTGTGGTGTGCTGGTTGTGTCATGCATTGTCCATCCTATGAGTGGGGGTGGTGTTGGTGGTAGGCATCCAGCCCCCCTGGGTAAGGGTGGTAGTAGTGGTGGGCATCTGGCACCCCCATGGCTAAGGGTGGTAGTAGTGGTAGGCATCCAGCCCCCTGGGTAAGGGTGGTAGTGGTGGTGGGCATCTGGCACCCCTGGCTAAGGGTGGTAGTAGTGGTGGGCATCTGGCACCCCCTGGCTAAGGGTGGTAGTAGTGGTAGGCATCCGGCACCCCCTGGGTAAGGGTGGTAGTAGTGGTAGGCATCTGGCACCCCCTGGCTAAGGGTGGTTAGTAGTGGTAGGCATCCAGCCCCCCCTGGGTAAGGGTGGTAGTAGTGGTGGGCATCTGGCACCCCCATGGCTAAGGGTGGTAGTAGTGGTAGGCATCCTGCCCCCCTGGCTTAGGGTGATAGTAGTGGTAGGCATCCAGCCCCCCCTGGGTAAGGGTGGTAGTGGTGGTGGGCATCTGGCACCCCCATGGCTAAGGGTGGTAGTAGTGGTAGGCATCCAGCCCCCCCCTGGGTAAGGGTGGTAGTAGTGGTGGGCATCTGGCACCCCCATGGCTAAGGGTGGTAGTAGTGGTACGCATCCTGCCCCCCTGGCTTAGGGTGGTAGTAGTGGTAGGCATCTGGCACCCCCCTGGCTAAGGGTGGTAGTAGTGGTAGGCATCCAGCCCCCCCTGGGTAAGGGTGGTAGTAGTGGTAGACATCTGGCACCCCCCTGGCTAAGGGTGGTAGTAGTGGTAGGCATCCTGCCCCCCCTGGGTGAGGGTGGTAGTAGTGGTAGGCATCCTGCCCCCTGGCTTAGGGTGATAGTAGTGGTAGGCATCCAGCCCCCCTGGGTAAGGGTGGTAGTGGTGGTGGGCATCTGGCACCCCCTGGCTAAGGGTGGTAGTAGTGGTAGGCATCCAGCCCCCTGGGTAAGGGTGGTAGTAGTGGTGGGCATCTGGCACCCCCATGGCTAAGGGTGGTAGTAGTGGTAGGCATCCAGCCCCCTGGCTTAGGGTGATAGTAGTGGTAGGCATCCAGCCCCCCTGGGTAAGGGTGGTAGTAGTGGTAGGCATCCAGCCCCCTGGGTAAGGGTGGTAGTGGTGGTGGGCATCTGGCACCCCCTGGCTAAGGGTGGTAGTAGTGGTAGGCATCCAGCTCCCCTGGGTAAGGGTGGTAGTAGTGGTAGGCATCCAGCCCCCTGGCTTAGGGTGGTAGTAGTGGTAGGCATCTGGCACCCCCTGGCTAAGGGTGGTAGTAGTGGTAGGCATCCAGCCCCCCTGGGTAAGGGTGGTAGTGGTGGTGGGCATGTGGCACCCCCTGGGTAAGGGTGGTAGTAGTGGTAGGCATCTGGCACCCCCTGGCTAAGGGTGGTAGTAGTGGTAGGCATCCAGCCCCCCTGGGTAAGGGTGGTAGTAGTGGTGGGCATCTGGCACCCCCATGGCTAAGGGTGGTAGTAGTGGTAGGCATCCAGCCCCCTGGCTAAGGGTGGTAGTAGTGGTGGGCATCCAGCCCCCTGGGTAAGGGTGGTAGTAGTGGTAGGCATCCAGCCCCCTGGCTAAGGGTGGTAGTGGTGGTAGGCATCTGGCACCCCCATGGCTAAGGGTGGTAGTAGTGGTAGGCATCCAGCCCCCCTGGGTAAGGGTGGTAGTAGTGGTGGGCATCTGGCACCCCCATGGCTAAGGGTGGTAGTAGTGGTAGGCATCCAGCCCCCTGGGTAAGGGTGGTAGTAGTGGTGGGCATCTGGCACCCCCATGGCTAAGGGTGGTAGTAGTGGTGGGCATCCAGCCCCCTGGGTAAGGGTGGTAGTAGTGGTAGGCATCCAGCCCCCTGGCTAAGGGTGGTAGTAGTGGTGGGCATCCAGCCCCCTGGGTAAGGGTGGTAGTAGTGGTAGGCATCCAGCCCCTGGCTAAGGGTGGTAGTAGTGGTGGGCATCTGGCACCCCCATGGCTAAGGGTGGTAGTAGTGGTTGGCATCCAGCCCCCCCTGGGTAGGGGTGGTAGTGGTGGTGCGCATCCAGGCCCCTGTGTGCATATGTGGCATTGGTGATGGGCATCCCGCCCCTATGGTGCTGCTGTTGCTGGTGTAAGTAAATTCTGCATCCCTCTGTGTGTGTGTGTGATGTGTCGTGTACGTGTTGTATGTTTTTGTGGTTGGTGTCTGTCTTACCTTCTGCGCCATACGCGTCCGTGCCTGTTCCGGTAGTAAATGTAGAATATTGGTAGGATCGGGACGAAGGGATTCATGGTTGGTTCGTGTCGTTCGTCTTTCTCGTTGCTTCGCGTCGTCCTCGTCGCTGGCGTGTTCGCCTCGTAGCCGTGGATCGTGTTATGGCGCGAATCGGAGCTTATGTGCGCCTCTCCCGGAAGCTTTGACGTGCCGGACGTAGCGACGGGTTCGGCGCGTACGGAAAGCGCATCGTACTTGTTCGGCCGGACGGGGCTGCATTTTCCCTTCCGTGCGACTCGATTCTGCGTTTCCGGATTCGCCTCGGTCGGAGAACAGGACCTGGATTGGGTGAGTACGACTCGGCCGGATTCTATGCTGTTGTGCGCATAGTACTTACTCGTTCGGAATGATGTACGGATCGGTCGGGAAACAGGCATTCGCATGGCTTTTTTCCCGACCGAATGGTATTGGGTGCGCCTCCGACCGAGATCGGAATCGGCCCCAAAATGTTTATGTTCGATGATAAAATCTATAGGCAGAAACAGGGAGTGGCCATGGGGGCATGCTTCTCCCCTAGCTATGCGTGCTTGCACGTAGGCTGGTGGGAGGAGCATGTCCTCAGGGCGAACCACAAAGCATTATTTGATGAACACGTTATACAAATGTGGAGATATATCGATGACGTGTTCATTATATGGAAAGGAACATCTTCTCAGGCGGAAGGGTTTGTAGAGGCAATTAATTGCAACAATCTAAACTTGCAATTTACCGCACACATTGATCCTGTAACAGCTAACTTTCTAGACATCTCTATATATATATACAAAACGGAGCCATAGAGACATGTTTATATAGAAAACCGACGGCTGGTAATGTCTTATTACACGCCACCAGTTTTCATCCCCAACATACCATCTCCAGCCTTCCATATGGGGAATTTTTGCGTATCCGCAGAGCATGCAGCACCAGTGAGACATTGGCAGCAGCTCAAGAAGCAGCCAGAACTAGATTTCTGGAGAGAGGATATAATGCCAAGAAACTCGATATAGCCCTTAAAAAGGCCAACAATAAGGACAGACAGTCACTATTGCAAACGAGATCAGGAACAACTGCCAATACTATCTTGTTTCTAGATAATTCAGAAGATAGGGAGAGCCAGGGCAATTCGGGGAAGGGCACCTGTAGATTTATATCAACTTATAGCAGGCAAGCCAATGCCATAAAAAGTATTATTAATTCACAGTGGCCCATAGTTCTCACTGATGCGACGCTCCTACAGATACTACCCAATAAGCCTAACTTTACGTACCGCAAAGCACATTCAATGCGCAGCGATCTAGTTAAAACTAGCCCTGAATTGGAGACGAAAAGTAGGTGGCTTTCCCCCAAGAAGGGTTTCTACAAGTGCAGCACATGTCGTGCGTGCAAATTTGGGGTGAATACGAAAACCTATTCAACCACCTTTTCAGATGTTCCTGTTAATCTTAAGGGACATTACACTTGCCGCACAGATTACGCTGTATATATTCTACAGTGCATCTGTGGACTTCGCTACGTAGGGAGTACGAAGCTGCAGGTTTATGTGCGAATCCTGCAGCATCTACGTGCGACAGTTAATTCTGACCCCTCATATCCTGTCGCCCGACATATAAAGTTGGAACACGGTAACAACCTAAATGTGCTCCAATACTATGTCATAGACAGTGTATCTGTGAACAAACGAGGGGGCAACCGCGAAAAACTACTGAGGCAGATAGAGACCAAATACATAGTTGAGCTGGACACTAAGGCCCCTAGGGGATTGAACATTTGTGAAGATTTACATTATTATCTGTAATATACATCCAGCCACTAGTCAGTAGTCTCCCATCTTCCCATGTGTAAGTTAGGATCTAGTTTGATTTAGATTTTGATTCTAGTTGGGATGATTCTATGGGTCCAGTGCATTTCAGTACTGTTTAAGGGTTGGAAGGCTAGATCCTACACAGTATAGTCTCCATTTGAGCAGTTTCTTCCTTTTGTTCGCCAATTTGTTTATAGTCTTTTGCATATAGTCAGTTGTATATATTTAGACTCTACAATGAATCAGTTTGCATCCTTCTCTCTAGAGTTTTTTTTAACTTTATTTATTGCACTTTTTGCACTTTCTAAGCGATTTTTTGCACATGTGTACAGTCTACTGAATTTTGCGGGCAGTATTTTAAGAGGATATGAATAAAAAATGTTTTTCAATGCATCTTAGATTTGCTAATATCTATTGAATAATCTAGATTAACTGATTGAAATTTGGCATGGGCTTTTATTTATAAGTATGTGTATAACGAAATGAATTTCACATTTAATGATGGCAAGTCCTTTATATCATGATCCCATAATTCAAACTTTATTTGGTCCATTGTGTTAATTGTCTCGTAGGATCTTGGTGCATTTGTGCAATCATGAATATATAGGTTAGGCCATTATAATATGATATACGAGGAGTATGTTTTAACTACTTAAATATCTCTACAGTGCTAGTAAGGACCAGATACACATGTATGGGTTTAGAATATTAACAGTATTTTCTTTGGACTTTGTTTAAAACAGAACGGAATTTCGTTTTTATCATCATTACATCTCTCTTTTATATGTGTTTATTTCACTTGTAATTATGATGTTTATATTTATATTTATTTGTATATTTATATAATGTAAATCAGCATGATTCATTAGTCTAGGTGCAATTAAGCGGGTGTAGGCAATGTTAACGATGTATAGTATTTCCTCTATGGCTATGCAGGCAATAGGCACCAAGTCACATGTCAATCAATCGCTTTATTTAAACGTCACTTTCTTGCGACGCATTTATGTGATCAAGGCCACCTTGTTGGCCGAAACGCGTCATGTTCGAGTTTTGCACTTATTACATGGAACAATAAATATGCTACTGCGGCCGGCAGTATCAGCATAAGAAGTAGTTGTCCGTCTCTCTTTTCGGTGCCGGGATGCACCTTTGAGTGGTAATTACATATATATATATATATATACATACATACATACATACATATATATATACATACATATACATACATACATATATACATATATATACATACATATACATATATATACATACATATACATATATATACATACATATATATATATTCACTGAAAAAACCATAGGTTTTAGGGACAGTTATAGTTAGTTGGACATTGCACTCGTACAAAACCCGTGAAATTCCCCGTTATAGTTAGTTCAGGTAACTATAACTCGCGCCCCATAATGCACTGCTGATGACGTCACATATTACATCACTCATGACATGGTCAGTGACATCACTGATGACATCACTGATGACATCTCAAATGACATCACTGATGACATCATCCAGTGACTGTGTGTTTCTGTAAAGTTTAAATATGTTTAATATACATAGGGAAAGGCGTATTGAAGAATGAGTGGGTGTATAAGTGTCTGAATGGATGATTTAGTAGGTGCGTGACTAACTCTATAAGTGAGTGATTAAACGTATCTTACTGAATGCATGGGTTAGTGACTAAACTGGGTGAATGTCTGTATCCGTCTGTCTGTTGCTGTGTAAGTGGCTGCATGGGTTTGTGAATAGCTACATGAGTGTCTATATGAGTTATTGATTGGTTGTCTGAGTATCTGTATGGGTGCCTGAGTGTTTGTGTGGGTGGGGTGTGTGCGACTCTGTGCATAGATGTGTGAGTGGGTGATTCACTGGGTGGGTGGTTTCAAGAGTGCATCTGTGATAGACTGTATGGGTGGGTAAGTGTGTGTAAGAGTGTGTTAGTGAGTGAATGTATGTCCCAGTGGTACATGTGTGAGTAACTACATATGTGAAAGGCAGTATATATGTGTGTTGGAGTATATAAATAGCTATAAGCGAGAGTGTGTGATTGTGAGAGTGACTGTATGGATGAGTGTGTGCTTGTATCAGAGATTGTATAAGAGCGTAAGAATGTGCTAGTATTTGTATGAGTAAGTGAGCTGGTGTGTGTATAGCTGTATAGGTGAGTAAATGGGTGTGTGCTTAATTTTTTGCATGACTGACTAGGTGTGTGAGTACCTCTATGGATGACTGGCGGTGTGTGAGTGTTTATATAGGTGTATGAGTGCATATAATAGTCCTGTACTGAGTGACTATAAGTATGAGTGACTGTACGGGTGAGTGAGTAGATGTGTGTGTGTGTAGACCTAAGAATCAGTGGGTGTGTATATAGTAATTGGTTTTGGAGTGTCTATGGTTTTGACAATGGCAGTCTGTAATTTAAAGTGGGTGTATCAAAAGTTATATTAGGGTGTGAGAATATGCATCAAATTATCACATGGATGATGTCATCAGTGATGTCATTTGAGATGTCATCAGTGATGTCATCAGTGATGTCACTGACCATGTCATGAGTGATGTAATATGTGACGTCATCAGCAGTGCATTGCGGGGCGCGAGTTATAGTAACCTGAACTAACTATAACGGGGGAATTTCACGGGTTTTGTATGAGTGCAATGTCCAACTAACTATAACTGTCCCTAAAACCTATGGTTTTTTCAGTGAATTTCAAAGGTTTTTTAAATGCTAATTCCTAACTATAACATGTCTGAAACCTATGGTTTTTTTCAGTGAATTTCAAAGGTTTTGTAAATGACAATTTTTAAATGTATTAATTGTTATATTTATTTTTTTGATACTGATTTACTACATTTTTTAAAGTATTTATTTTTAGATATTTTATTTTTTAAAATACATTGTAATTACATTATACATTACATTACAAAATATACTTTCTCAGAATGAATTACTTTAGTTTAAATACTTTGCAAATAGGCAATAGACTTTTAAGTACAGTAGTTACAGTTGTTGCAATGGGCAACACAATTTAAAACACAATGCAACATTGAGCTCAATGTGAATTTCAAGTTAAATGCAATTAGTTACTTTATGGATTACTTTTCTAACCACAGGACTGGATCCTAGATTCAGTCCTGGGACATCTCCTGTAAACAGTTGAGTAAAAGCGTTTTGGTTACAGTAGTGATTTTTAAGGAATATTATTGTATTTTAAAAGTTGACACTTAGAAACTTTTTCACATAGAATCACCAATGTTATCCTATGGGAGGAAATTCACTTAGCAGGTAAGTAGTGTTATCGTTACTTTTTCTTACTCAGTGGTGGATCCTGGATCCAGCACTGGTGCATCTCCTGTAAACAGTTGAAAGAATGCGTATAAGTCATACAGGCGATTTTTAAGGAATATTTGTAGTTTGTGAAAATCAACACAAACTTTTCTGCTGAAAACCAGACAATGGATTCCTATGGAAGGAAATACAAGTTACTGGTAAGTACGGTTAAAATTACTTTTGAGGATCAGTACTGGGCTCAAAGATGCAGCACTGAGGTCTCTCCTGATAACAGGTGAGTAAATCGGAATTCGTAGTTCGGCTGATTTTAGAGGAATATTTGTATGTTACAAAAATCGACACTTAGAAACTTTTTCAGCAAAAAGCAGGCAATGATATCCTATGGAAGGAAATTCAAGTTACTGGTAAGTACGGTTAAAATTACTTTTCAGGATCAGTACTGGGCTAAAAGATGCAGCACTGAGGTCTCTCCTGATAACAGGTGAGTAAATCGGAATTCGTAGTTCGGCTGATTTTAGAGGAATATTTGCACAATGGTGAAGGAAGGGGGCGGGGCCTGAGGTGACATGTCTGCAAACACGCCCTGTGGCGCGTTTTAAGTTGGAGAATTAATTCCTCCTCAATCCCGAGGGTCCCTAGGGGCCAACTAGCCCACCAGGTACCTCCAGTATGCGCCAGAGAGCTGTGTTGCAGAGAGGTGTTCAGAGGCCACGCCCCTTTTTACAACACTCTGCAACGCAGCTCCGTGGCACTTACTGGAGGTACCTGGTGGGCTAGTTGGCCCCCAGGGACCCTCAGGATTGAAGGGGATTTAAATCCCCATCTTAAAAGCGCGCCACGGGGCCTGTTTGCACACATGTCACCTGAAGCCCCGCCCCCTCCCTTCACCACTGTGCAAAAGCGCCCCGTGGCGTGTTTTAAGTTGGGGGATTAAGTCCCCTTGAATCCTGACTTTCCCTGGGGACCAACTAGCCCACCAAGTACCTCCAGTAAGCGCCACAGAGCTGCGTTGCAGAGAGGTGTAAAAAGGGGCGTGGCCTGGACCACCTCTCTGCAACCCAGCCTGTAGCGCTTACTGGAGGTACCTGGTGGGCTAGTTGGCCCCCAGGGACCCCAGTATTGAATGGGAATTATTTCCCCAATTTAAAACGCACACAGCGCGCGTTTGCAGAGTGGTTAAGGGAGGGGCGGGGCCTGACGCTCGATCGCGTCTTTTTCTTTTGTTTTTGTTTTTTTGAAGGTGGGCTGTGTGGCGCCCTTCTTTTTTAGTTTTTGGGGCCCTGGGAACCCCATCCCCCAGGGCCTGATGCATTTTCCCTTTAAAAAAAAAAAAAAATACTGTAGGGGAAGGGGGCCGCGTGGACCCCCTCCCGTGGCCTATTCCGGCCCCGGGGACCCCATCCCCCGGGGCATGCCCACCTTTTAAAAATAATTTTGGAGGAGGGGGGCTGCGTGGCCCTTCTCCTAAAGCCTCTATTGGCCCCGGGGACCCCATTCCCCGGGGCCGGCCTTTTTTTAAAAAAAAAATTATTTATTTTTTATTATTTTTGCGGAGGGGGGCTGCGTGGCCCCCCTCCCGGGCCACTACTTGCCCCGGGGACCCCATCCCCCAGGGCTGGCCCTATCCTTTGGGGTCCGTGGGGGGACCCCAACTCCCCCACGGACCCTGCCGGCTCCCCGCGTCCTGAGGGAGCCGGCATTACTTTTCCACATGGGGAGCTGCTAACATGCAGTTCCCCGTGTGGAAAAGCAATGTGCTTTGGATATTGGAAGAGAGAGCAGGTTTCCTGCTCTCTCTTCCAATATCCAAAGCAGTTTGCTATGACAGGACGGGAGCCGCGAGGCTCCCGTCCTGTCATAGCAAACTACAGTGTCCCGGGGGTAGGCACCCCGGGACACTGCAGGAGCCGGCCCTGGGGGGTGGTGGTCCCCAGGGCCATCAAGGGCTCCAGGAGGGGGGCCGCGCGGCCCCCCTCCCAACTTATTCAAAGCCCTGGGGAGGTGGTGGTCCCCGGGGCTCTGGGGGTCCGTAACGGACCCCCATATTTAAATCTTTAGTGCCCCGGGGAGGTGGCGTTCCCCGGGGCATGTGGGGGGGCTGGAGCCCCCCCCCACACAGGCGATTTAAATTTGAAAAAAGAAGCCCCGGGGGTGGTGGACCTCGGGGCTGCGGGAGGGCACAGTGCCCTCCCGCACCATTTTTATTAGAAAGCCCCGGGGTGGTGGTTCCCGGTGCTTGGGGGGCCTTAGGGGCCCCCCCCATTAACTATAAACCCACCCCCCGCATGCCCCCGGGACTTGGCCCACCCGGGGGCAAAATAGCATCGAAGCGTGGGAGACCGCGCTTCGATTTTTTTCTTTTACTGCGGGATTCGCGCACCCTAAGCGCATCCCGCCGATTTTAAAAAAAAAAATGCTTTTTTCTGCCCAGGGGGTCCTTGTGGGACCCCCTGAGCAGACCTAGGGGGTCAGGGTGTTTCTACCCTGCCCCCTTTGTGCGTTTGCGCAATTGCGATTTTTTATTTTTATCGGCGGGATCCGCGCACCCTAAGCGCATCCCGCCAATTTAAAAAAATAAATTAATGCTTTTTTCTGCCATGGGGGTCCTTGTGGGACCCCCTGAGCAGACCTAGGGGGTCAGGGTGTTTCTACCCTGCCCCCTTTGTGCGTTTTGCGCACTTGTTTCTCTGCCTCGGTTCTACCGAGGGACAAAATGGCTGCCAACACTTCCTGATTTGGAGTGTTGACAGCCAATTAGCATGCAGCTCGTGATCGGGAGGGTACGAGGACCCTAAGCGGCCATAGATATATATGTGATTTTACTTTAGATTTTCTCAGCAACTACTGAACGGATTTACACCATTTAACAAAATGTCATTTGAGATGTCATCAGTGATGTCATCAGTGATGTCACTGACCATGTCATGAGTGATGTAATATGTGACATCATCAGCAGTGCATTGCGGGGGCGCGAGTTATAGTTAGCTGAACTAACTATAACGGGGGAATTTCACGGGTTTTGTACGAGTGCAATGTCCAACTAACTATAACTGTCCCTAAAACCTATGGTTTTTTCAGTGAATTTCAAAGGTTTTTAAATGCTAATTTCTAACTATAACGTGTCTGAAACCTATGGTTTTTTCAGTGAATTTCAAAGGTTTTTAAATGCTAATTTGTAATTATAACGTGCCTGAAACCTACGGTTTTTTCAGTGAATTTCAAAGGTTTTTTAAATGACATTTTTTAAATGTATTAATTTTTATATTAATTTTTTTCATACTGATTTACTACATTTTTACAAACAATTTCTTTTACATATTTTATTTTTTAAATTACATTGTAATTACATTATACATTACAAAAAATACTTTCTCAGAATGAATTACTTTAGTTTAAATACTTTGCACATAGGCAATAGACTTTTAAGTACAGTAGTTACAGTTGTTGCAATGGGCAACACATTTTCAAACACAATGCAACATTCAGCTCAATGTGAATTTCTAGTTAAATGCAATTAGTTACTTTATGGATTACTTTTTCTAACCACAGGACTGGATCCTAGATTCAGTCCTGGGACATCTCCTGTAAACAGTTGAGTAAAAGCGTTTTGGTTACAGTCGTGATTTTTAAGGAATATTATTGTATTTTAAAAGTTGACACTTAGAAACTTTTTCTCATAGAATCACCAATGTTATCCTATGGGAGGAAATTCACTTAGCAGGTAAGTAGTGTTATCGTTACTTTTTCTTACTCAGTGGTGGATCCTGGATCCAGCACTGGTGCACCTCCTGTAAACAGTTGAAAG